>BQKZ01000213.1:74029-87934 GCA_036244855.1 Temnopleurus reevesii | reverse complement strand
AAAAAAAAAAAAAAAAAAAAAAAAAAAAAAAAAACTTTTGGAGGGTCGGTCTGTTGAGGGCATCCAAATAGTTTTTTTTTTGCTTTAGATATATCATGACTTTCCATTGATCACAATGTGCTATGCATATTATTAAAAGATGACCCTTTAATTAAAGGGGAACTTCACCCAGACATTGATGAATTTTAGGTGGATGAAGAAAAATACAATGATCAAACTGAAAATTTAAGCAAAATCCAACAATCCATTCAAAAGTTATAAATTTTCAAAGTTTTGATGTAAACCCCACATGGGCTCCTTAAATTGACAACGTACAGTCACAAAATGGCTGCCAACATGGATAACTCTCCATTCACTTTGTACACAGAATTTCACATTTTCTTCTTTTTCTAGAAAAGTAGACAACAAATCAACAACATTCATTTCGAAATGCATGCAGAATCAAAATGTCCATATCATTACCTGAAGAGAAAAGTACAATTGTGTCTACTTTTCGAGAAAAAGAAGAGAATGTGAAATTCTGTGTACAAAGTGAATGGAAGGTTCTCATGTTGGCAGCCATTTTGTGCCTGCATGTTGCGAATTTGAGGAGCCCATGAGGGGTGTAAATCAAAACTTTGAAAATTCATAACTCTTGAATGGATTGTTGGATCTTGCTCAAATTTTCACAGATTTACCATTGTATCTTTCTTCATCCACTGAGCGCACATCAATGTCTGGGTGAAGTTACCCTTTAATAACAAAAAGGAGATTATTGCTTTTGTCAGTATTTAAAGGAATATCCATTAAATCATGAATGCTTAAATGGCTAACCACTTTGAAATTTTGATTGCATTGGAAGTGAAATAATTGAGAAACGTTTGCTTGTGAGAACTATTCGTCAATTCAAGTTCTTATGTACATTTCAATAATGAAATAATAAGAATAACCCATTATAACTATTATTATGAATCATTTCTGTGACATAATGAAATGTGATAGCGGTAGGGTCTAAATCTTGTGATTTCTAATTGAAAAGTTTGTTGAAAAGAAGTTCCTATGTTTTAGTGTAATGTGTAGTCACACATTTACATTTTTCCAATACTTTTGTTATTTGTAAATGCAAATGAATTAAACATGATAGCTTTTGAGCACTTTCAGTCGTTTGGGTCCATGATAAACTTGACTTTCGACCTGCTCATTGCAATTCTGTCCATTAAAAAAAGATGCAATTCACATAAAGACTTAGTTTTAAAAACAGATGTCTGCTAAAAGCGCAAATGTATGACTGAGTGAACACATAGGAACTTCTTTGTCTACAAAGTCATTCACTTATACACTGTGAGCAGAGCGGACAAACAGATTGGACAGAGTAAACAACTCTGATTTAAACCTTCATAATAGATCTAACACACAAAGAAAGAAGCTCTCCTGTTTATTTATTCAGTAAACAGATGCGACACCCATTCAACATTTTTTCACAGAATAAGTAGGAAGGATGCTTCTTTTTTGTGCCTCTTGCTATTGTGAATGCTTGAATGGAAGTTGTGTACTGGTTTTTGTCCATCGATTTGTCCCTTCTGCTCACAGTGGTAGTTTGCCTTCCATTTTACACTATTGAAAATGCTGTGTTTTTTCTTTATATAATGGTATGTATTTGCAATTATCAGAAGACATTGCTGCAATTTGGTGTGTTACTATTGAATTCTACATGCATGTGTGAGTATGACATTTTTGATTAAAAAAAGTGATTTATTGAATATTAGTTTTCAGTTCATTTTATTCATTTAATGGCGTTATTTCTTGCAACATAAATGATTATCAATTTGAATGTAATCAATCATTACTTAGTAGCTAATTTTCATTTGGGCCTTTATCTATGACATGTGTGACCAAAAATGTTGACCATTTGATACAAAATCTTTGATACAAAAATTAATGGAGGAAGCATTGCATTTAATTATATATTTTCTCTTTATTCGTGAAGGGTAACTCATAGCCTTCAATATGAGCTTTAAACTCATCATAGCTGGTCATCACGTCACTGATCATTGAACATGAATTTTGCGTGATGTGTGTGACATGTGGATATTTCACATGAATCACGGAAAATCCATGCCTATTGATCTGTGACATGATGACCGGTCTGGAGTCATAGCTCATTTTGAAGGTTATAAATGACTCCTCATATACAGAGAGAAACATAATGATGAGATATTATTTTTTTTGGTCACACACCTCACATATTACTGGATCATCATTTGTTTGTTCTCATAATCACGCGACTTTTACAATTATCGGAGTAAGCATTACGTGATAACATATATAAACATATGTATTACATAACTTAATGAAATGTTCAGATTGTAATTTGCGCAATGCGAAAACTCCTGGATGGGCNAAACATTCATAACTTTCTTGTTAGCTGTACGATATTTTTCTTAAACTTTTTTAATTCTGTTCACCTGATTTTTCTGCTCATGTTGAAGAAATATTATTTTGGGGTAGACCCTTCCTTTAAGCCTCAGTCACATAGAACCTCGGAAGCAACACCAATGAACAAGACTCTTGGTTAAATCACAGTTAACTGCCTCTGAACAAAGGGTCGTGTTAAATCTTGTTGCTTCCGGGCTTCTATGTGACTGGGGCATTACAAGTAACAAAATATGAATTTAGCAATGATTGAAAACATGATTGGTGTGCAATTTAGAAATAACATGCCTTTTAATTATATTTCCCCAATCTTTAAATGACAACTTTCCAATGTACGGTAATCAATAACGGTGTGGAACAGCTATTCAATGCCTAGGTCTACCAAGCCGAAGGAGTTTTCAGTTTTTACCTACCTACCTAGTGATGTAGTGTACGGTTGATGTGTGTGCATGACGCTGGTTATACCGTCGATTGGGTACCGTGTCTTATGGATCGCTCGGTGGATGGCATTGGCTGTCACTGCGACCTCGCCTTCTCCTTCCACCACCTCGCCAGTCTCGAAGTCGACGCCAATCAGGCAGGATGCTGTCACCTATACCAGTGATGGAAATAAAGATTATCAATCAGAAGGGACCTGAAGACTTGGTCTGCTCTAGAAAAATCTTGCTTTTGATTAAAAGCAGAAAAAATCAACAATAAATAAGAAAATTACTAATTCAATGATTATCATTGAACAGTGGTTGTTATAAATCAATGTACAGCATTTGTCATTACTGTTATTGTTTTTAATAATCCATTTTAATCCATAAATGCTTATTTCTTTTAAATCTTCAAAAAGTTTAATCAATAAACGTATCTGTACCCATATATATCAACGAAAATACCTTTTCTCTTTGCTTTTAACAATTCAAGTCGTCTGGTACATATTTATCAACCTTTCGATCATCTTCTACCAAAATTTGAGTTCTTAAATTTCCAAGAACCCAGTGCTAGCTTATAATATATGTTTTAAAAGTGAAAATGTTCAGAACAATAGATTTGGTCTTGTGATCCCATTTACCTCATCTTTCTGATGATATGAGGTAAGGAAAATATTTTGCCTTGCACTGTATATTTTGACTGTATTAATTTACATATAAGAACAGAAAACTGATGGTAGCTCTACAATAATCCCATCTACTGAGGGCTGTAATCCTAATAAACTTTGTGGAGGGACTGCCCGGTTCTAGTCGTCAATGGGTTAACTTTGCTTACCTCCATCCAGAGAAGCCCATATGGACAGACGAGCATGACATCTCCTTCTCTATCACGAGCTGGTGCCCTCTGCGTTAAGTGGTTGAAGATTCCTTCGTCGAGTTTGTAATAGTTGCAGGCCTGGTATGCTGTGGCTAGATTCACCCTCGCTTCATAGTTCAATTCTGACCTGCTCTTTCCACTGGACATGATGGTTGAGTTATCTGCTCAATAAAACAAAGTTTATAGTAAAAATGCTATTTTCAATCACTGAATATTTGTTTATATATTGATCAACAGAGTACAGCGGCAGCTGCAAAACTCCTGAAGTGATTCAACGTAGTGGTCAAATGTGGTAGGGAAGAATATGAAACTTCTCACTTCACATTTTGCCAGCTGTTAACTCATTACTGCATTTTGTCAACCAGAGTCAGACACATATACATTCGCTTCTGTTGACTCTCGTTGAAAAATTGAGCGCACAATAGAAAGAACACAAATACTTCGAATGGATAACAGTTCCTTTCTTCCTGCGCATTGATCATTTGATGTATTTTACGTACACATAACTGTCCATTCATGTTGTTTGCAGTATAGTGTACACCTAATATGTGTGCACTGAAATTGTAGGAAATCTAAAGAGAACGTTTGGTTCTTCTCTGATTTACACTTTCAAAAATTGCATAAATGCAGCAGGTAATTGTGGCATTCTAAAAAAATTTGTTGAGAATTACTGTCTCTGACATTTTTATTCTAACAGCACTAAAACTCTTAATGTTGTCCATATAGATGCCTGATTTGGATCCACTGACTATTGCTGTTCCACTCAATAGGCCTATCAACATTACGATATACATGGGACTACATTTAATATTTGAACTTGAAGGGAGTGGTAGGAATAGTTTTGGTTTATTATGAATTTCTTTTACCTCCTGGAAATGGCATTTATCTGGGAGTAGGATTTTGAAATTATGCCACGACAATTCACAGACAAATTGAATTTGACACATGAAGTTAATCACCTATCATCCAGAACCATTATACTTACCTTTCCGACCAATGGATTCGATGTGTGATGTCACCTACAGAAGCGCTGTTACGAAACCAGTAGCTAGTAGGGGAGTGGGCGTGGCATGTTTATTCGTGCGTGATTGTTTCGCTCGAGCTTGCTGGGGGAAACCCCAGCAGTGAAATTCTTGAGCATGCGCACCACGCTCGGGGAAGGGGCTGGGACAAGAGTTCTCTCTGAGGTGACCCTTTTCTTGGGGGGGGGGGGGGGGCTATGTATGTGAGCTCCTGGCGTGGCACGAAAAAAAATGGAATGTAGAGCCGACATCTGTAATTGCACTGTGAAGGCTTTGCATTTGAAAAAAAAACTATATATAGCTACCCTCCACCAGTTTAAGTCCAATGATCCTGGAATAAAGCGTTTGCTGGCAAATGAACTGTATATAGGATATTTTTTTTCAAAATATATATATTGTCATTAAAATCATCTATAAATAATAATTACACAAGTACGCTTCCGATCACCACCCTGCCCGGTAGCTTGATGGCAATTCAAGCGGTGTATCACTTACCCTTTAATTTGACACCTTGATATTTGAAAGTTACCAAACGGATGACATGCAGAGATAATTTAAATTTGAATATTTATCGTATTTGGATGGTTATTAAAAATCCGTTGTTCCGTGGTCATTTTTTATCATTGTGATATCATATCATATGCAATTTATTTTCCAGAAATGGGTATTCATTTCATATTTTAATTTTAAAAAATCATTTGAATTATCCTTGTGCAGTAGAAGTTTAGGAAGCCCTGTTTCAAATTGTTGCCAAACATGTGTGGAGCTTGCGTCACATCAGCAGTAGATGATAAAAGAAGAGCATATATTTAAGCTTTTACAATATTTAGTGATTATTGATCATAATTATTATTAAATTGTTATTACCCCTCGACAGATCTAGGTTTGGGGTTTTTTCTTGGACACAGTCAGCTAGTCTCACAGTGTAGCTTACGTAATTAATAATTTGTCCAAATATTAATTTTACAACCGGCATGTCATAGATACAGGGACCGAGACGAGAGATAGCCGGTTGAATTACTCAAATTAGCTCTGCAACAATTAGGAAAATAGCTCAAATTTACTTCAAAATGTCTTGTGTTGGATTTCTAGAGCCCATCGTCAGAATGGTTGGAGGAAACGAGCAAGCTTTCCTGGATATGATGGCATATTTCATGATGTTCTGCGGGTTTCTTGCAGGTGTAGTCACGTCGTCCGGTATCCGCACACCATACGGGCGGTACAGCAGCCCGAAGTTTGGGTGGGGATTGGAGAGTCGCACCGCTTGGTTTCTTCAAGAGTTACCCGCGTTTGCTGTTCCAGTTCTTTTGATTGTGTTTTGCAGCAAATACAGCTCAACGGTGCCAAATGCGATTCTCGTTGGATACTTCTTGGTGCATTATTTTCAAAGGTTTGTTGAAAAAAAAGCGGTCTTTACTTAGTCCTTTGGCATGTTTGGGCTTGGCTTTAAACGAGTGAATTTTAATTATTGACTTGCCCACTTTATTACTACATTAGCGGCCTGATTTACGTTAGCTGATATTTCAATTTTATCTATAAACTTCCAGCCTGAGTCTATAAATGTTGACATCTGAATCTTTGGCAAACCCGGAGAATAGCGACCAGGTGCGCGCGATGTATTCAATTTGTGTACAATCCTATGGAAGCGTGCGGTAGTGCGTCGGCGATGATTTCTGCACCATATTCGACCAACAAACATTTGGTAAAGTTGGCTCAAGTTTACACTTTTAACACCAAAATCGATTAAATTTTCAAAAGATTTCTTGAAATATTGAAGGAGGGGAAAGAAAATAACATTTAAAACCATTATTATGTTTATAAAATGTAATAAAAGTCGCTTTTGGACTTGTTTTGTGGATGGTTACCTGTGTGTATTTTGGACTTCTGCCGCCGATGTTTGCAATTTTTACATGGCGCGCGCACGCAATCTGGTCGCTATTCTCCGGGTCTGCAGAATCTTTATCCATTTTTATTTGTACAATTTACCTGGTCAATTCTAGGTACGATAGCTCTCTTGAATAGTTATTTTGTTGTTGTTTTTAACATTTTTTACATTGTCACTACTCCAGAGAGCTATCCATAGCTTGGTCAATTCCAGTCCAGACTATCTGACAATAAAGTCGATCTGCATGTATTTTTAGGTGTAGGTATTATATAATATAACTGCAATTTTACCTGTCCATATCATTTTTAGGCATAGCTAGTAGACTAGAAGAAAGTCTAAGTGCTTTTGAGTTGAAAGATGGCATGCTTGATAATTTAGATCGCATTGAAAAAATTATCTTGACTTAAAGTTGTCTAAAAGTTTTTGGAAAAACATTTGTATTCCATGATTTGTTCGGTCATAATTTATTTGACCTTCTTGACATTCAAACTTTATTGCTAAAAGATGTGAGTAGGCCTATAAAAAATCATCAACCTGATTTTCTTCCCATTGACATTTTCCACAGTGCTGTGGCATAAAGCCTATCTAAATTCACAGTCTTAACTTAGCCTCTTAAACTAAAAAACAAATAGAGATATTGCTTCAAATCAATTCATTATTTGGAATTATTCAAACCAAACAAAATATAAATCTCATTGAATCCATTTCTATTCTGTCCCATTTTCTGCCTGAACAGAACTTTTATATTTTCACTCTCGATCCGTGGAGGGAAGGTGACGCCATTTATCCCATTCATCCTGGCTGCCATCTTTTGCATGTACAATGGATTCATGCAGGCTCGACATCTCACCCAGTATGCAGTGTACAGTGAGGACTGGATTAAAGATCCACGATTTATAATTGGTAAAGCATACTAGTTACTGATGGTTGCACATACGTAATGTCACACATCTATGAGAAGTTGAACAGAAAGTTAATGTGACTCTGAAACCGTGCTCAAATATAATCATTTTCTTTCACTACATTCTTCTATTCTTATGTTGATCTTCATTTGAGGAAGAATATAAATATTTTGCAGAAGCACTCTTAATTGTGATAATGATTGCTTTTGCTGCCCATATAATATATTATTTACTTCCCATATATTGTTCACATTGCAGACCTACGTGTAAGAATATCAAACGTTGATATGACAGTCTGAGTGTAACATTATTGATTGGAACATTGTATGAAATCACACATACACAAAACAGAGATGAAAATGGCCAGAGGCCCAAAAGCTTGAAATAAATTGATAGAAATGCATGGAAGAAATTTAAATTGTGAGCCTAAGGCAGGGCTAAAATGTACGAGACTTGTGTCCAATATATGAGACTTGGTAGGTTTGACAAAGAAAGAAGGGAGTGTTGATTTTTAGGAAGTAAAATGTTTTTGAAGAATATTGCTAGTATTGTACATGTAACTAAAATAATGTTACATAGAGTTAAGTCAATTAAGATTTAAGTTTGTTTTATCTTTTGAAAAGAAGGAATTGTTATAGTGTTAACTCTATGTATATGAAGAGCCATTTATCATGAACATAATCTTTATCTTCCACTAGGGTCTCTGGTGTTTGTGACGGGTATGGCAATCAACATCCATTCTGATTATATCCTGAGGAATCTACGTAAGCCTGGAGAGACAGGATACAAAATACCATGTGGTAATTATATTCTTTCTTGTCTATTGTTACAGTCTTGCGATGGCAATAAATGGCAATATTCACGAGAGTGTTCATTCCGAGACAGCTTTGATGTCGTCAAATTCTTAGGCGAAATGATTGTTTGGCCTTACTCTGTAGTTCATTGTGCAATTGCATTTTTAACCATTGCCTTGTTAGTTGATAAAATGTATGTATTTCATGAACCATACATTGCATTTAAATGTATTTATCTATTGACAAAAACAGAAATGAATTAAGATTGCTGCTGATAGTTTCAAATCATTTGACGATCATAACCCACAGGTGCTATAATGGTACAAGTCTGCAAATAACATTGCTAAAAATTATCATTCGTCTTGTTTTAGTTATTTGTTGTCCATGTATTCTCATTCTGTTATTTTTATACATGTATGCATTTGCTGGCATGTTCTGTATTTCTTCTACCTTCCCTAAAATGCGCTTTGAATCTTACGAAAATGCGCTTTATAAATGCAAATTATTATTATTATTATTGTTTTCTCTCCCATTTTGTTCTCCCAGGAGGAATGTTTGACTTTGTCTCTGGAGCAAATTTCTTTGGTGAGATTGTTGAATGGGGAGGGTTTGCAATCGCCTGCTGGTCCCTGCAGGCATTCGCCTTTGCTTTCTTCACTGCCTGTGTGATCTCACCAAGAGCGTATGCTCATCATGTGTAAGTATAGCGATGATTACTTTGAGCAGAAGGGACAAAGGACTGGGACAAAATAAACAATTTTCATTGATTAGCATTCACAATGGCCAGAGACCAAAAAAAAAAAAAAATGGCCTTCCATCTTATTCTGTGGGGAAATGTCGAACAAGTGTTGGTGAATGAGAAAAGAAGCTGACATCTTTTGTTTGTATCTAACTATTGTGAGAGCGTGAATGAAGTTGTATACTTTGTACCAGTCCTGAGAAAGAGATATGAGGTTAAAAAGGGCATTCATTTCAACCACTAAAAGAAAAAAATTATAAGGATAATTTTTTGTCTCTGTCATGAATTTGGTTTCCTTTATTGCATGGGACTTTGAAAATTTTCATTAAACAAGACACTTTGTTCACATTGCAGATAGATGTTGAAGGAGGATGGTGCAATTCAGCCTGTTTACAATGAGGTCTAATGCACCTTACATGATGTATTTACAAGAAAACTTATGCTGCATGTTCTTTTCTGCAGGTATTATCTTGAGAAGTTTGAAGACTACCCCAAGTACAGGAAGGCAGTTATACCATTCATCCTCTGAGAAACACTGATCGAAAAGCAAGCATCATGACTTTGGAAGGTTGGTTAATAAATGTGCTACAAATGGATGAATAATTCTATGACCAATTCAATCGAAATTACTGTTGATCCTGAAACTTTTTGCAATCATACCCCTTTAAAGGAGATCAGTTTTGATCCCAATTGCTTTACATATAGATGGATTTACAACATCACCCTTGAATGATCTGGATGATGCACGTGTAGTTTGCAATCTTTTGAAATGGTGTGCAGGGTAACTGGAGGTATTTGATGCACTCATCTTTTTCAAATGAACAATGAATAGTATTAGCTCTCCATATAACAAGCAATCACATTTCAATAGATGGAATGAAAATCACCCCAGTGCTTGTTGCAAGGTAGGGCAGGCTACAGTGTTTGTCCTAGTTAACAACACTAATGTAATTCATATTTCGTTTATTGTGATGTAACTGTCTTTTGATGAGTGAATACATTGATTGTCTTAGGGTGTACATAAATCAAATGTTATTCTTAAAATCCTTTACTAAGATGAAGTCAAGAGGAAGAGGTCAAATGTGTCACCAGCCTCTAAAAGAGTGACCAATCAGAAGCATAGAAGCACTTGGCATGAAACCTTTTGAGCTTTCACCAATATTCACAATTTGGTCTCAAAAGTTTTTTGCTATCAAAATTGGAATCTTCCCAGTGATATTCACTAGGGGAGAATCTGGGATCTGGATAATTGACAAAGTTGGTTTGCCAGAGGCAATTGTAGCTGATTTTCATCCCTCTCTGATGAACCTTCTATGGATCAAGCCAGAGATGCCAACCATTCTTAAATAAGCCTGAGGTTTATTTCTATATAAAGTCAAGGATTTCATGAGAGTATGGTTATTGTTGTCATGTTTGCTACATGTATCATGTTTGTCCAGCTGTTGATTTATTCTTATTTTGATTTTTACCTAGTGCATATTGCGGAACAGTTGGCATCTCAGGATTGAGCTGTTCACACCCTTTGATTGTCTGACATTGAAAACAGACACAGTTTTGATACCCAAATCTAAAAATTCAATGAACATGGTATGGTGTTCCTATTTAATCCACTCTCAATTTCAAACAATTTGACGCAATTTGCGAATGGTAATGTCATTGGAGGGTTAATCGACCCATGGCTTACTTTTTAAATGTGAATATACTGCGCCTTGAGCACATTATTCATGTGGAATCTGGTGCATTAAAAGTACCCCTATTATTATTATTATTATTATATACCAATTTTCCAGTTTTTAATCTGTAGCACAGAAGTGAAAGAGGAGATGGAAACACTGTCCTAAAGCCTTTCCAGCATTGTCAGACTCATTGTGTGCTTCTTGGGAATGAAATGTGCCAATCAGTTACAATTACCATTAGTGTCAAGAATGATTCTCTGATAAAATTAGTGTACAGTGGAAACTCGATTTAACGAGGTGCTTGGGACCATCAAATATATCTTGTTATAGCAGTTATCTCTTTAAAATAGCAGAGTTAAAAAAGTAAGTTATTAAGAGTTGGGACCGGATTTTTTACCTCTTTATTTCAGCTATCTCGTTATATCAGATCTCTTTATACCGAGTTTATATTTGAAACTTCAGGCTGGTTTTCAGATATACTTCTCTATGTATCTGCAAATGTGTTAAGAATTATATTGATGTACTGATGCCAAAGATTATGTGGATGACAGGTACTTATTTTGAAATGTAGTATACGGTACCTCAGGGTGATATTTGACATGTTCAAATATGATGTAGGCAACTGTGTTGTGTTATCGTGACACCTCCAGAATAGCCAAGTGGTGTGTGCTGCTTTAGTAAGAATATTAAATTCAGGTCAGCATAGGAAATAGATGGGGCAATGGGTGATTTTGCAAGAAAGGAGTCTAAATACTGCTAGAATCTCTTATAAAACAAATTAAAATAAGAAAGAAGAAGTAGATGAAGAAGAATGAGGAGAGGAGGAGGAGGAGGAGGAGGAGAGTAATTGATTAGGCCATTCCCTTCTTCAATAGTGCGATAGTAAAGAGGGAAAGAGGAAGGCTCATAACATTTCTCAAACAGGGTAATAGTTTCAGATAAAATGCACAAAAAATGTCACATATTATTAGTCACCTATGTTAAACAGCAGAGCAGAGCAAAAGAAATGAATGAAATGACACTAATAATAGTCATTAATTGAAAGTGATAATCACACACAATACTCACATTCATGTACTTTGACATTCCAATAGTGGGCAGTGTACCTATAATAGACTAAATTATTTTACCTGTAAGTATTCAAAGTATTGTATGTCAACATACACTACTCGATCGAAGCACTTTGATTGTCTTATTTGTTTGGATATTCTTCAAGATGTTATAAGAAAAATGCATTACCATTATTTGGTGTTTTGATTCCTTCTATTAGTTGATCATTTTATGGTTAGCCTAAAAAGACAATAGCTTGGATGCCCTCTAATACTAATTTTGAAAAATAGCTCTGGTCAGTCATAAAAAGTTTAATTATCTCTAAAACCATTTTTTAAACACAATTCATTAAGAAATGTGACTTGAATGGAAGTGAAAAACCAAAGATCATATGAAAAAGAATCTCCAGGTTATATTCCAATGTTTATTTGTAATTTTGCAATGATTTTATAATTTGAGTGAACAGTAAAAAAAAAAAAAAAAAAAAAAAAAAAACTTTTGGAGGGTCGGTCTGTTGAGGGCATCCAAATAGTTTTTTTTTTGCTTTAGATATATCATGACTTTCCATTGATCACAATGTGCTATGCATATTATTAAAAGATGACCCTTTAATTAAAGGGGAACTTCACCCAGACATTGATGAATTTTAGGTGGATGAAGAAAAATACAATGATCAAACTGAAAATTTAAGCAAAATCCAACAATCCATTCAAAAGTTATAAATTTTCAAAGTTTTGATGTAAACCCCACATGGGCTCCTTAAATTGACAACGTACAGTCACAAAATGGCTGCCAACATGGATAACTCTCCATTCACTTTGTACACAGAATTTCACATTTTCTTCTTTTTCTAGAAAAGTAGACAACAAATCAACAACATTCATTTCGAAATGCATGCAGAATCAAAATGTCCATATCATTACCTGAAGAGAAAAGTACAATTGTGTCTACTTTTCGAGAAAAAGAAGAGAATGTGAAATTCTGTGTACAAAGTGAATGGAAGGTTCTCATGTTGGCAGCCATTTTGTGCCTGCATGTTGCGAATTTGAGGAGCCCATGAGGGGTGTAAATCAAAACTTTGAAAATTCATAACTCTTGAATGGATTGTTGGATCTTGCTCAAATTTTCACAGATTTACCATTGTATCTTTCTTCATCCACTGAGCGCACATCAATGTCTGGGTGAAGTTACCCTTTAATAACAAAAAGGAGATTATTGCTTTTGTCAGTATTTAAAGGAATATCCATTAAATCATGAATGCTTAAATGGCTAACCACTTTGAAATTTTGATTGCATTGGAAGTGAAATAATTGAGAAACGTTTGCTTGTGAGAACTATTCGTCAATTCAAGTTCTTATGTACATTTCAATAATGAAATAATAAGAATAACCCATTATAACTATTATTATGAATCATTTCTGTGACATAATGAAATGTGATAGCGGTAGGGTCTAAATCTTGTGATTTCTAATTGAAAAGTTTGTTGAAAAGAAGTTCCTATGTTTTAGTGTTATGTGTAGTCACACATTTACATTTTTCCAATACTTTTGTTATTTTTAAATGCAAATGAGTTAAGCACGATATCTTTTGAGCCCTTTCAGCTGTTTGGGTCCATGATAAACGTGACTTTCGACCTGCTCATTGCAATTCTGTTCATTCAGAAAAGATGCAATTCACACAAAGACTTAGTTAAAAAAAAAAATGTCTGCTAAAAGCGCAAATGTGTGACCGAGTGAACACATAGGAACTTCTTTGTCTACAAACTTCACTTGTACACTGTGAGCAAAGCGGACAAACAGATTGGACAGAGTAAACAACTCTAATTTAAAACTTCATAATAGATTTAAAACACAAAAGAAAGAAGCTCTCCTGTTTATTTATTCAGTAAACAGATGCGACACCTGTTCAACATTTTTTTCCACAGAATAAGTAGGAAGGATGCTTCTTTTTTGTGCCTCTTGTTATTGCGAATGCTTGAATGTAAGTTGTGTACTGCACTCAACCCAGGTGAGGTGAATGGGTACCTGGTAGGAATTTTTTCCTTGAAATGCCAAGTGCGCTAATAAAGTGGCTGCCGGGCTAAAGCCAGGGTAATAATGCTGCAATTGTAGAGCGCTTAGAGAATTCTA
>BQKZ01000213.1:43582-57374 GCA_036244855.1 Temnopleurus reevesii | reverse complement strand
GTTACAGGCCGATACAGAGATGCCCTCACTTCTAAAATTTATCAAATAGACATAATCAACATGTGTGCCAAATTTCATGCTTGTTTCATTAAACCCACAATCATTTCACATATCTCTCTAGCTATTATTATTTGTGATACTTAAACCTGAAGACTGATTTTCTTCATGATGTCACAACTATATTAGGGCTTTGAAAGTTGTAATAGAAAGTTGTATAGATATTCATCATTCATTTTTTGTTGTTGTTATATCATTACAGCAATGCCATCGGAGACACCCAACGGCCGTAATATCACTCAGGAAAACGTAGATGTCTTTTCTCAGTTTATCAACTACGTACTTCAATCGGAACAAATCCAGAGCGTCGTCGAGGATTTCCAGGCAACGTGGCCTTACATCGTAGCTGCTCTTGTGATCGTCGTACTGGTTTCATTCTTCATCTTAATCCTCATGCGATGGCTAATGGATATCGTAGTGTTCGGGTCTATCGTGTGCCTTTTTGGATTACTAGGTTGGGGCATGTACTATTGCTACGACACCTGGTTGTGTTACCGCGATGGCCACTCGGCTTGCTACACCATGCCAATAAACGACCCGTTTAATCTATTCAGTTTTTCTCAATCCCAAAACACGTGGTTAGCCTTTGCCATTATCTTGACCGTGATAGCGGGTATCCTGTTGCTTCTTTGTCTGGTCCTGTTCAACAGGTTCCTGCTGGCGGCTAAGCTGCTAGGTGAGGCAAGCGACGCGGTAGGACACATGCTGAGTACATTAGCATGGCCACTGTTCCCGTTCGTCTTTCAGTTTGGCTACGTTGCCTTCTGGGCATTTGTAGCTGTCTACTTGGCATCTGCCGGTGTTGCCGAGTTTCAAGTTGCCAATGCTCCTATTGGATCACCGGTGACGAATAACTTGACTTGTGATCAATTAACATTCAATGCTTCACTCTACGCCCCAGCGACCTGCCAGTTTAAGAGTTACGGCTTACCGTCCTACACCATCTACCTTCAGATATATGGGGTTGTAGGACTCTGGTGGATGCTGAACTTTTTCATCGCTTTAGGAGAGGTAACACTTGCAGGAGCGTTTGCATCTTACTACTGGGCTTTCACGAAACCCCAAGATATCCCAAGCTTTCCCCTGGCTTACTCATTTTGGCGAGCCATTCGTTATCATCTAGGCTCTATGGCATTCGGTTCTCTCATCATCACCATTGTGCAGCTTATCCGTGCACTTCTCGAGCTTATCGAGGAAAAGACAAAAGAAGCCAGCAATGTCGTCACCAAGTTCATCTTCTGCTGCTGCAAATGTGGCTTTTGGTGTCTGGAGAAGTTCCTCCGCTTCATCAATAAGAACGCTTACATCGAGATCGCAGTGTACGGACGCAACTTCTGTTCCTCTGCAGCGAACGCGTTCAATCTCCTTATGCGCAATGTCGTGCGCGTAAGCGTCCTGAATGGTGTGACGGGTTTCATGCTCTTCCTGCTGAAAGCTGCTATCGTTGTCGGTATCACAGTTGGCGCGTTCTACTTTTTCCAACTCCAGGTGACGACGGGAAGTAACACGTTCTACGTCGTTCCTGAAATCAACAACATCTGGGTGCCGATCGCTGCCATATGTCTCGTTTCTTTCTTCATTACGACAGCGTTCTTCGGAGTCTACGATATGGCTGTGGACACTCTCTTCCTGTGTTTTCTTGAAGATTTGGAGCGAAACGACGGATCGCCAGAGAAGCCGTACTACATGTCTAAGAGTCTCATGAACTTGGTTGGAAAGCACAACAAGAAGCAAAAGAAAGATAAGAAAGAGTAAACGATGACTTCTTACTCAGAGATGCATACATGTTTATATTTCGTACTTGCCTTATAAAAGTTAGTTTCTTTGTCAAAAGTTCGACCTACGACTTCTTCATCCACTCACATATACAGACCTGTTCATTAAAGGGAAACTACACTCAAATAATAAATCGGTTTATTTTAAAAAGTAAATTATGTAACTAATGATTTATGCGATTTAATATAAAAGTATAAGATTGAGAGTTAAACCACCATTATCTGAGCCAAGTTATCGTCTGCTAACATTAGCTTGGGGCTGCCATTTTCTTTTTCGTACGAGAAAGTATTTTTGTTCCCAAATCAAAGCTTTCTTGATCGGTAATAACATAATTCAAAGTTTGATAAAAAAAATGTGATACATATGTGGACATATATTTTTTTTTTACTGAACACTGGTCCATTAGTCTTTAAAAAAAAGTCATTTTTGTGCATTGGAACTCTTTTTTCTTAGCATACATGACGTACAACATGGACTAATGACGTATGACATGGTGTACGACATGAAGCTCCTTCATTATCCACTAAAAGCAAATTTCTTTAGTATGAACAAATGTTTTGAAAATTGAATTGTGTATTATAAGTCTTACTAAAATATTGGAAAGCTATTACGCATTTTTTCCAATGACATATTTCCCTTGCCATTGAGGATGATCTATCAATGGATTACGTTAATATCTGTTCTGAACAAAATGACAGCCCCCTTGTAATATGATAGCAGACGAAAACCTGTTTTGAAATATCGCGAAATTTATGCTTTTCTGAATACATTGCAGATTTTGATCCAGTCCAATTAGAAGAGATATATGACACCTTTCGTTTAGGTGTCAAAGGTTAGTCCTCCTTTAATGTTGTTGGATCATGGCGGTTTGTTTGAATTTTATTTAAATAGACGTGTCTCTATGGAGGAAATCGATAAGCTGATCACCATGAGAGGTTATTTGATACACTAGCAGTGATGTCTTTATTCTAGTATTAAGATTAAAGGGGCGTTATGCTATGTTAAACGCATTTTGTTTTCAAATACTTTCTTCGGAAATGGCAACCCGAAGTGTGTTTCCACGATAGAGAAATAAAACTCTGAAAGTAATGTAATACTGCAATTAATTTTGCATCATTCAATTTCCATAGAGAAACAAGCTTTCTACGTGTTGTAACTGCGTACAAGGAATTATTTTTTTTTCTCATCAATCTAGTGGCGAAGGTATATAGGGTTTCCTGAAAAAAAGAGGGGGGGGGGGTGTCAAATTTACCAAAGAACCCTATGAGACCAAATGGAGGTGAGGAGAAATCTTCTAAACTCGTTTTTTTTTCTGGTCTCCGAATAGGAGGTTCGTTGGAACCCATAGGAGCTCGCACCCTGGCACAGGACGAAGAATACTTTTTTCTCTTGTTACGTTACCTTGTTTCAGTTTTGTATAATGGCTTTAATACTCCCTTCCACAGAGGGCGGAATACATTCATTTCGAATAAACTCATTTATTGATTGTTATAGAGAGTATATGCACACACAATAAATCACTTTCCTCTTGCTCTGTGTAAACATGTGTCACACAAGTTCACTGAATCACTGAATCTCCTATATTTTGTGTGTATAGCTATGATAATGGTTGAAGCGATTTTTTTTTTGTAGGTTGAGTTTAATTTGTTTATATTAATTTTATGGCCCAATTCTGATATGCAATTTTGTACTTGATTTTCATGCCAGTGTGGTAAATCTGGCAAATATTTAATCTTTTGCGATGATGTAAGCAATATTAGTTACAGGATGCAATTAAAAAACAATCGTATTGTGTATAATATAGTGCCCATTCTGTTTTGGAATCGGCGATTTGATAATGTGAACCATTTCGCGTTTGTATATTTCTAGTATTGCATTTAATGTTAGATGGAGTGTAAATATTTCAAATCTGCCGACAGTGTCTATTTTAGTAATCTATTTTTTTATAATTTAATCATGGCTTGATCTAGTAGTTTGTTGAATATGCATATTTTTAACCAAATGATCTCGAAAATATACCAAACTCTGTTCCTGTTTGTTAATTTAGTTGTTCTGAAATATCGATGCAAATAAAATCGCATGATAATTTTCAGCTTGAAAATGCTTGTCGCTCTGAATATAAATCATTGTTTGTCTTTTTTCTATTTCTGTGCTTCTTAATTTTTTCCTACTTCCAAAAAGGCACATAGACCTCTTGTGGGAACCACATTTTTTGTGTAGAACACACACACTCACTCACATACCCCCTTCCCCTTTATCATGTTTAAATTCCACCATGCGCAAACTCTACGCGGGACGGGAAGTTCGAGGCTCACGATGTCTTAAAACACACGATCTGTTGTTAAGAGAGACTTTTTGGTTTGGTCACAATGTGGAGGAAGCATAGGATTTCAAAAAGTGATTATGTCCAATTTTCCGAACAAAAACAAAATCAATAGCATATTCCGTCAGCAAAAACGTTTCTTCTGTCAGGTCTATGACTCAATGATCTTCTGTCTGGGCAATCAAGTATGTCGTTCAAATTCTTAAACGTCTTGTGTCAATTATCTTACATAACATAAAGTTCTTGTCAGATGGCATGTTTTTTTTTAATATTAGTGCAATCATAATAATTGTTTTTCCGATCAAGATGAACGTACTTCTTGAGCTTATAAGGGAAGAAACCTTTCACGTCAATTGATTTTGAAAACGACTGAATATGAAAGTGCACCCTCTGTCGTTCAAATTCAACGGGGATTTGGCAGAGTTTTATTTCAGACATTAAAAGAAGAGTCTACGCCAAAATAATATTTTTTTAAAGAAGCAGAAAAGATTGTTTAGTAAAACAAAAAAAAAAGTTTGAAGAACATCGGACAAGTAATATAAAAAGTTATGAATTTTTAAAGATTTCAAAAAATGGGCAAATCAGTGGAAATTTCCAGAGATGTTGCTAATTTGATGATATCATGGGTACACAACTAACCAGTGTTTTCATCATAAATGTGGTGCAAAATTCATTATTTTTACAGAAAGTTACAAAGTTTGTATGAATGTAAACATGCAAATAGCGGATCTACATACCTATCATAAAGATTGTTAAAATTTTGAGGAAATCATATTTTTGGGGAAAAAAGTAACATTTTATAACATTGATATGAATGTAATAGATGATTAGTTGTGCACCTGTCACGTCATCAGTTGCCAATTTGTCTAAATATTCAAACATTCATAACTCTCTTATTAGTTGTCCGATTTTCAAATCTTTAAAAATTCGTAACGTTTTTATTACTTGTCCGATTTTCTTCAAACTTGTTTTGTTTTACTAACCAATTTATGTCTGCTTCTGTTAAAAAAATATCATTTTGGGTAGACTCTTCTTTTAATTCTTGCCAGCTCCCTAGGTAGGGTTAAATATTTCCGAGAGAAGCACCATATTATGTGATCGGATGATTTTCATTTGTCTGTCCGGATAGGGGGAGGGGAGAGGCTTGGCAAAAATGTCTAGTTGGTTGCCATATGGACCACATGTCTTTGAATCCTATGTTAAGAAAGACAATTATCATATCATAAGTTTATTTATTTCTATTTGTCTCTGAGATTTCAGAAAATCACTGAATTTCCACATGTCACGCATTTTCATTGCACCATTTTTTTTTTGGTAAACTGCAAAACGTTTGATACCAATATAATTAGGCTGACAATTTTTCCTGTTTGAGGACATTTTTGCATTTGGCAATTGATAAAAATGGATTTTATGGAGATATATTGTGTTGTCTCTAAAATTTAGAATATAGAAAGAAACATACTGTAGTTGTACCATACGAGTCCCCCAAACTACACTCATTCATTCTTTCAACATACACAGACACACGCTCAAACACACACACACACACACACACACTCTCTCTCTCTCTCTCTCTCATATACACATTCGCCCACACACACACGCACACACACTCACACATACACACACATATATATGTACATTTTACTTAAACGCACACACATACCTCGAACCCTGCTCCACATACATACACACATACACCCAAAATATACGCACAATCACACACAGTTATCCACATATAAACGCAACAAACTCCCAAACACACCCACGCACGCACATATAATTTGAAAGGTGAATATAAAACACAATAAATCAAAATTATCTAGGCTTTGTCGTAAAACTTTATTTTACATCTGCTCATACATAAATGATATAAATTTTGTGATTCCGTGGCGTCTTAAAACACATATAAACGCTAATTTAGCCCTGTTTCATTAAACAGAACCTCAACTCTCACATTTCTGAATTTCGATCACTTGAGTTTTTATTAAATCCCCTTTGTACATTAAATATAGAATCGTATGCATCTTTGTGTTTTATTATGAAAAACACTTGCATATAGTGCACTTCGCGACACCAAAAGAAACGTGTATGGTGCTGCATCTATTCCTTTTGTCGTATTAAACTTGTGATACAACAGCTTTTAATGCAGAGAATATTCAACAATCATCAATGAAAACATTAACGTAATTCATCATTTTAACCAGATTTTTTACAGTTTACCTTCCAAGTATTAAGGAAAAATATTCTAATGGAAAACAAACAAATAATAGTAAATGATTTCGGTGCTCTAGGGAACTTTATGTAACGATATGACATTAATAATGGATTATTTTGTGTGCTCCAAAGCGACTGTTTTATCCTAATCCGGCTTCTATACCAAAGCCGTGACGGAAAAAAATACCTAATTAAATAATCCATTTTCTCTCTCTTTCGCTTACTATGAATAGAAAAATAGATATCAAATAAGTAAATTGATATATCAAAAAGAGAATTAAATATAAATAGATGGATGCAAAACTCATATTCTTTTTTTTTTGTTAATATGCTTGCTGTTGAATTATATGTCAGCATAAATATATGTGTGAACTAATCCTTTTGCTGCACTGTAAATAAAAATATAAATCCATATAATCACAACTGTGGGAACAGATGTGCTCGGAAATTATATCCAAAACAAACGGAATCTTACTGTAAACGTTGGGTGATTACACAGACTGTGCCAAATTGTTTGTATCACACATAAGCATATCATTTTCATGGATACCGCTTTAAAATACAATTGAATACAATTTGATGTGCAAATTATCAGAATGTACGATTTTTACCATGTGCATTAAAAACGGTGTGTCATACCATTTTGTTAATTTACTGCTCTATAAATTCCATAAATTCATCTTCAATCCATATATGACGTAATAATATATATCGCCCTCTATCTTTCCTGACCTTATCACCTTAACAACTTGAATGTAATCTATATTTTCCTCATGTCAAAAATAAAAGTAAAGCAGCAACAATTTCTATTTCAATCTTCAAATAAAATCTTACAACGGTGTCGAAAATAATGGTATTTCTGTTGTTAACCAACCGCTGGAAGTTATTAGCACTAATTTGATAAAATTCTGCTGATAAGTGGTGATTTGTATTTCATAATCTTTGATGAGATGTCAAAATGAGGGCACTTATTCCTCCGACATTTCGCAGTATTTATACGTTCCGGTAGAATCCAACACGTCAAAATTAGCATTTTATTGTCGCGATCTGAACAATATATGTGTTGATAACATTGCTCCAGATGATGAATGCTCAATAGATTAACATTAATACATATGAGCTTCTTCTTCGATCAGAAAGTTTGAGAAAAATACAACACAGCTAAATAACAATTGCAGCATAAGACTGGTAAATTCTTGCGGTAAACTCTTGACTGAAATTCCATATTCAATCAATTCAATTTATCTATTTTAAATACTTTTCGAAGATCAAAATTTGTGCAAAGTCATGAATAATGAAAATATGGGATTAAAAAAAAACAAGCCCCACTTTTTGTATTTCATCACTTATAAATTTGTGTTTGTTACCCAAATTATAAGAGTATAAAGTTCTTATCCTTTCAATATTTTATGGAAATAAAGGGTGTGTCAAATCATGAACATTCATAAAGCAATACCAATTATGAACCATATTGCTTTGGTCGATATCTGAAGATGAATATAATATAAAAATTAAATGAATAGATACAACGATAAAACTATTTATTTTAGATTTCTTATCGAGCGACATTTGGAGATATTTACATCACTAATTTCGTGTAATTAAAAGCATGTTCTTCATTTGAATTGATTACATTAGATAAATTTATTATAATTTTAATACAAGAGGGTTACAATGTTTCACACCAAAGTGATGCCAATATTGCGGGTTCATTGCAAGTTCTGAAGTTCGTAACGTCTCCATAAGAAAAGTATGTGGGTTCGTCATCTGACTCAATGATGGATTAACGTACATTTTTAATTATTTATAATTTTACAACAAGAAGTTTAACACATAGAATAGGTAGATTATTGTACGTTCCAATTTAAAGGGAAAACATTTTCACAAAGTCTGCATCAAGATGAAACACGGCATAAACTATTTCTGCAAAGTAAAGTGGGTCATTGACAATAAGTCCGTACGCCGTGTATTGGACTGCGCGGACAGAACAGTCACAAGCCGATTCTGTATTGAATAACATTACAAAGGACTATTGAATTGGCGTTCGACTTAATTTTACGGAAATAGATTATATCGTGTTATAGTCACAGATTGTGAATAAGTGAAGTGAGTAAAAATGCAAAAAATATTGCAGAATGTTGGAAACAGTTTTAATCTATTCTCCTAGACGAGTTACAAAAAATACAATATCTTACTTTTCTAAGTAAAATATCATTGGGAAGTTCTAATGTTGCTATATCAATTCTGGTGTTATTTACAAATGCAGTGCTGTCGAAATGAATACAAATGAATACATATCGACGAATATGAAACACACATTGTATACGTACAAATGGGAGTCACGGTTCACCTGGAAGCAAATGCGGAAGAATTAAGCGTAAAACGTGAGAGTAAAATGTGAAAATTCTGATTCCATTCAATGGGACATTAGGACGTTATCGAACTAGGTGAACGGAGACTTGTGGGCGGTAGAAAATAAGTGCGCATCTGATAGCGCAATAAATAATGCGCACATCAGATGCGTACTCGTTTTCCTACCGTCCACAAGACTCTGTTCTCCAATTTCGAAAAGACACTATTATAAAAATAAGATCTTTAGATTTGTTGAATAAAAGATGGTCACACATTATGAATACGCAATGTACAAACATCCCAAATGATTAAACGGAATAATAAGGTTGTTTATTATCAATTTACATGTACTCTTAAAAGTAATGCTTACCACCAAAAGGAAAACGTGAATCATTCGTAGATATCTCCTTGGAAAGTCCTTTGTGAATGCCATTAAACCAGTATGAGCAATGTATATCTTCTTTATAATTATTTTAATCATGCCTGCTCCTGTGTGAGTACGTAGGAAAGTTTCAAAATATGATCTAGAATAAAACTGTCAAATTAACGAATTTAAGTTTTGACACTTTGCCTTAGGAAATGGGCATTTCATTGAAATTGTCATGAAGCGAATTTTACTAACATCTCATGTATCGATAACCTTGTGATTTTAGAATAATTTTGCCGCCAGTGACGTAAGTAATCCAGTATTTCAAAATTCGCCATAATATCGACAATTCGTAGATTGTAACACAAAAGTTATGGTCATAGGTTTCAAGTTTTAATTCATTTTTGGTTCACTTTTTAAACTTTCCAAATACAAAGAAACGTTTTTCTTATCTCAAATGTTTCTTCATATTCGATTTAAAAGATTAAAAATTACCAATGTCGCCGTTCTCTTCCTCATCCACTCTCATGTCATCCCTACAGTAATGTTTACACACACTCACATACATACAAATGCAAACATATTTAGACACACTCAAACACACGCACGCACACACAGACACACACACACACACACACATACGCACATCCAAGCCAGGTTTGCAGACACACATAAATATATGCACGCATACTCACAAATGTACACACTTAAACCATATGCAGAAACACACCCACTCATACACACATATTGTCTGTAAACACACATAATAAGTGCTCACATAAATGCGTACAGAACACTCATTATCATAAGTTCACATAAAGATATACCCATGTACACACACACACACACACACACATATATACACGCAAATCCCGCATACATATACATACACCTATATATACCGTCATACACACATTATCCTCTTCCGAATTTGTCCTCTCACACTGGGTGACGCATTGAAGTAATCTGGCTTTTTCCACAAAATGGGAAAAGTGCAATAAGAGAGAACAAATTTTGGCTCGGAGATGAGATTACAAAAAGGTTATAAGATTGAGAGATAATGGTTTCCTGTAATCCAGAATAAGATCTCATGCAAAATATACTTAAAATTCTCAGAGTGATTATCATTATCATCACGTATACACTTGATCAATGTTTATTTATACATTTCATCTTTTAATTCTGCAAAAAAAAAATTCATGAAAATTCTTAGAGCGTCTGATATAAGAAACCATACAGGGTATAGTTCATGTATATTGTCTTCTAAAAAGGAGTTATCACCTCCTAACTTAAAGAAAATTACTTGGTAGTTTTCCATTCTCCTGTACATTATCTCTTGGCCCCTTCCCTCTCTGTCACACACACACACACACACACACACACACACACACACACACACACACACATAACTTACTCTCGCCTCCAAAAGACATTACCTGTACGCATCATATGAATCAAACTTTTGCCACATCAATTCACTAGGACATTCATTACACACTCATATACTTCAAGTTATACAACCACTCATCCCGACATAGGGCATGCAGTAGCAATCTATCGAATTCATTCACTCAGACGACAATCATCAATGTAACACACTATACTACACCATAAGACATCCATTCTTCTCAAGATGAAACATTCAGTCTTTACATCAATGACAAATACATCCGCATAAACAACGCGATTACGACACTCAAGGAAAGCACTCATCCCTCAAGGCATAATGCATTTGTTTTCCGAGAAATAACTCTCTTCCACTAAATATTACATTTGCTCACTGTGAGATCAAAGGATAAAGACATTGGACGAAGTAAACAACTTCTTATTCAAGCATTCTCACACAAGAATTGTCCTCTACCCTTATCAGGCAAAGGAATCAGTTGTCGCGTCTATTCTAAATTTCTTAAATAACAGAAACGTTGCTTTCTCATGTATGATAGAGCTATTACAAATGTGTGAATGAGGAATTGTTTACTTTGTCCGAATTCATTGTCTTTCGATCTCTCAATGAATGTCTCCATCATGCGACATAAAACGCTCACTCCTCTTGATAAAAATCAGTCACTTTTACTATTAAAGACATTGCAATTCCACTGTAATTGATATTGGAACAGTTTTCTTGCGTGACAATTGAGGTGTACGCCATTTTCCTCGAACAATGGCTTCCCATCCATCATCATATGGTATATTATTAAACGACACCGTTTCAGCATCACTTCTACTACTCACATATAAGGCCGTATAAGACATTGGCATTTCACGACAAGGGCAAGTACTCTCCAGGATATAAGACTTTTATCATTTTATCACTTCCAACACATTTAATCCCGAACATAATAATATATCACATTTCTGTGTTTCATCACCTTCATTCATCCTAGCTCCGGGACATATCACACACATTCTTTTAATAATACTTTAATAACACCCTCCCAAAATGCACACATTTGGATGTAAAGAATACATTTCCTATGCTCCCCGCATATATAAGAAATCCAATGAATCATAGAGAATTGCTCACCATGATAGGACATTCACTTATCCTGGCAAAAACACCCAAACACCTGACCTTCACTCCAATGGGTATAACACACACATTCGCCAATGCTATAAGCACAAACTACATCGCCCATCCTGCGCATAAGAAATCAATTTTCATGACATAAGAGTTTGGTCACCCTGATAGAGGACATACACACTACCAGACATATCAACACCCGCTGCATAAGACGATCATCCTTTCCAATGTGAGATAAGGATGTCATATTAAACGTAAACTTTTGCAGACATCATAACATTCACGCGCTTGTATTAGTATGGTATCAGTTTCCCTCAGCATAAGGTTTTCACAATCATGTGGCAGTCGACATTTACTTTCTATGGCCAGCATGATAATGGACATGACGGGAAGAGGGAAAAACATTCATTCTTATGAGTATCAGACAAACCCATTCACTCTAACCGTCATAAGAAAACCACACATACCGGCATAAGACAACCACTAATTAGGGCATAAGACAACTACTCTTACCGACAAAAGCCAACCACATTTACCGGCATAAGACAACCACACTTACCGGCACAAGACAACCACACTTACCGACAGAGGACAGCTATTCATACCGACATAACAAACNATTAGGGATGGGGCGGGAACACCCACACCCCGGCGTTGTGTGTCTGCTGAGAGTCCTCCTATAGATTATTGCTCACTTCACTTGGCTAGAGCTTCGTTGTTGTTTATTTTTCTTGCTTGCAACGAATTGTCTTTTTTTGCATTGTGACATATTTATTTTGATTTTTTTAAATATCTGATAATCATATATATTTATATACTTTTTTTGTAAGAGACCCTTTCTTTTCAATTTTTAGATTAGTTTCTAAATTTCTTGAGAAATTTATTTTTATTCTTATTTATATTTCATCACAATTTATCCCTTTCTACAGTCTTCATAAATTCAAATTTCCTTTTTTGCCAAAGACTTTCTCCGTCTACTATGGACTTAATTGTTGTCTTTGATGAATATGAAAAATCATGAAAAAAAGACGATACAAAATGAAAGAAACCCCTTGCACAGGAATTTGACAGAGGATGCAACATGAGGGGGTGGGAGTGGAAGAAGAAATTTCAGACCCTAAAATTAACAAAAACAACAATAACCTAGTAACGTCACATATGCCTATACAAGTTGGCGCATGAGATTCCAAGTCTCAAAGACCTGGCGTTTATCATGTTTATACTCATTAAAGGACCCGTCATACCATACACGGCATCAAACACGTCACGGTAGGACACGGATTTACGCCGCAGTATCTTGGTTATTACTCCGCCAATGGATGTTCAGTAAATTTGCCAATCATAGAGGAGACGTCGCGTTTGATATGATGGGGGTCTTAACCCATATGCATGTTACTGTAACTGATGTATGCAGATTACGCGCCGACTTCTGAATTACAGTATGTACTTGTTAGGATTCAACAAATTGTTGTTTTTACATAATTATCTATACATAGTGATAAAAAGATTGCCCCCCCCCCCCCTCCACCAACCATCATACATGACATAGTTTGCAGGAAGACATGTTGAATCTACCCTAAAAGCAACAATATATCAGATAATCAAGGGGTTAATCCCACCCTTCTTTTTACTCACTATGTACAAAGAAACTCAATTACATGTGACAAAACATAGTTTGTCCAAAAAAAAAACGAAGAGGGAAAAATTGCAAGGCCGTGCTCCCTAACCTCATTTACGAATACCAAGATGCCCATCAAACGATCTGAAAATTCTTTATACGCCTGTAACGTAATGACAAACTATCTACTATATAAACTATATATGTTTTTGTTTAATTTTCGATCTTATACGTACCCAGTGGAGGGGGGGGGGGGATCCATAGATTCCATACATCACATTCCCATTGCAAGGCGAAGCCATTTGAACCAACCAGAACAGGGTTCCAATGAGGGAGTATTTTCACATTCCCAACTTACCCCTTACATACCCTTTTTTTTTTTGGGGGGGGGGGTTCTATTGCACATGGTTTGTATTTGTGTGTGTATGGATGTGTGTTTGTGTGTATGTTTGTGTGTGTCTTATGCGTTTGCTTTAGGGGCCCGTCCTGGATCTGCCCCTGTCATCGAATGAACTGATTAACTTTATATCATCCTTTTCCATGGGCATAAGCTAAATCCTC
>BQKZ01000213.1:0-21578 GCA_036244855.1 Temnopleurus reevesii | reverse complement strand
GAGGGGAGATAGATTTATAGAGACAGAGTGAGCGAAAGAGAGAGTAAATGTGTATGTGTGTGTGTATGTGCTTGTGTGTTTATGTATAAAGTGAAAGAAAAAAGGGTAGGCGTTTATAGGTGAATACGTGTGTGTATGTGTGTGTGTGTGTGTGCGTATGTGGAGGGGAGATAGATTTATTGACACAGAGTGAGCGAAAGAGAGAGTAAGTGTTTGTGTGTGTGTGTGTGTGTGTGCGTATGTGGAGGGGAGATAGATTTATTGACACAGAGTGAGCGAAAGAGAAAGTGTGTGTGTGTGTGTGTGTATAGGGGAGATGATTTTATAGAGACAGAGTGAGTGAAAGCGAGAGTACATGTGTGTGTGTATGTGTGTGTGTGGGTGGGTGAGTGTGTGTTTATTATTGGGAAAAGTCCATGGTAATCAGGTAATCCTTCATTTTCTTTGTTACATCACTCTTTTGATAACACAGTTGCAGGAAGGTGTTGGGAAAATATTGACCAAGGCAATTCAGAACATCTAGGCGTATTTGCAATGTTACTGAAGGAATTGAATACATTACAGTTTGGTTCCAAAAACATATCAATTTGTCATGTTCTTGATTATGCAAGAGTATGAAATTCAATCGTTAACTTCCTTTCCATTTTTGCCTACAAGCGAAGGCGTTCATGATGTTTTACTTCCTAAGACCTCTCTTTAAAATCCGAGTCATGATTCTTAAGTATTCCATTTCAATAAATTTTCCATCTTTGCCTTCAATAGGAGAAGGCTTCTTTGCCTATCATGAATCGAAGAAACATATCTGAAGGCAAAATAACAAATATATGCTCATGGTCAGAACATTTATTTTGAGATAGCATCGCTTATATAATGAAATATGCCATCTTTGAAAAGAAAAAAAAAGCTAAGCCTCACGTGCGCGTCCTGAAATCGTGTTGACTTTTACGCCGAGATTTACGGATATTCGTGAGATTCTCTACGGTACACACCAGATTAATACAAAATACGACGGCTGTATTTTCTGCTCACCTTGATAATATCCACACATCTAGATCTTCAGTAAAGCGATATAAATATCCCGGAAATGCCACATTTGATGGCCAAAGACAAGGTGCATTTTTCAAAAAGCTGAAGCAAGCAGCAGATGTCTGCTCCGTTTTGGCAATAATCGCTAAGTAAACGGAAAAAGGAGCATCGAATTTTTCTCTCTTTCTTAAGCATTGCATTGACGTGAATGTCATCAAATATCAATATAGAACGATTGGGGACTTTCCTTAATATCCTTACAGATCATTCACTGGCCCTTAACACCCACGGTTAGAAAAAAAAAATCAAAGACACTTTCAACTACCTTCCGTTACCTCAAACAATAGCGCACCAAACACAATTATGCAGATAAAGGCCAAGGCTCACCAGTTTCACTAAATATTTTATAAATTAAGTAATAAGCGTTATGAACCTATAGCTTTCCAGCAATTAGTCAGTATAAGTAGCAAATCAGCATCAAGGATAAATCTATCAAAATGAGAATTAATAAAGAGGAGATAAGTTGTAGGATTTTAACCAAAATGTCAACAGGCATGCAGTCGAGCAATTCAAAATATTGAATGATCATCAGGATCATGGTGATTTTTAATCATTATGTTTTTAATTGAATATACAGTTGGTAAATCTCTGAAATCTCTATACTTAGTTATGACTCTTTGGGTTATGTCATCCATGCTCGTAACTATGGAAAAGAGATAAACATATACATTGCTTGTAATAATAATAATAATAATAATAATGGTGGCTACTTGTATAGCGCACTCCTTATCGGTGCTCATGGCGCTGAAAGCTTTACACTCACTATTACCCGGCTCTAGCTGGCAGCCATTACGGCGCTCCGCATTACAAGGAATTTCTTCTTGCCGTCCCCATTTACCTCATCTGGCTCGAGTGCAGCACAATGTGGATGAATTTCTTGCTGAAGGAAATTGACGCCATTGGTGGGATTCGAACCCATGCACGACCCTCTGGTTGAAAGGCGAGAGTCAGAACCAATACACGACGGCGCCTCCCTTTATCGTGAGATATAATTGCCGATATGTGTAACAGTGGAATAGTGATAAACACATATAACTATTGCAACAATCTTGAAACATAGACCACAAACTGATTTGCAGACTCAATTTTACCAGCGATGGAGAAATCTTTAACACCAAAAATTAAGTTTGAATTGTTAAAAAATCGGCCATCGAGTTTCATTGAAAACGTGGGCGGCAGAAGAACATAGTGCACAAATCATTTTACAGTGTTACATGAATAGGCTAAAAATATTGTCATTGCACAGTCGGTACTACCATAAAGATTTTGATATTTTGAGCTTATGATATTTTGCGAAAGCATCCTGTCTCATGAAGACTTTCCCAGAGTTCATGAAAAAGATTTAAAATTGAATCTGCATGCCAAAAAGATAAAACAAAAAATAGAAAGAAGAAGAGGATGAGAGATGGAGGGTGCCGACGTTTAACGTCACCTTCCGAAAGACGTGAGCAGGGCTTGAACCCACGAATCACACTGAATCAATTTGTGCCTGTTTCAATCGGCTTGATTGACGCACGGTGCACGCCACGACCCGTCGCGACTCCAAGTCGTCGCCCTCGTTTAGCTTTTGTCCCATTCGTCTTGGTGTTTTATCTTCCCTTTCCGCTAAGCGGTATCAAACGCCACACATCTTTCCCTCATGGATGATCTTGACTATTTTCCCACCTCACACCTGTAGAAAGCTCAGCTTTTCCCCTTGATTGATGGGTCTTTGGAACATTAACAAAGTCCAATATTGGATTTATCCTCACTTGAAATCGGCCAAGGCTAAACTCCAACTTAAGTGTGATTTGCGCTTGGCGGTCTCTACGCGACCATCCAGGTGCTCGTTTCTTCATGGCACTGTCACGCAAATACAGGTACGCAGATCTATTTACATCCTGGCAATTGCGTCCGTCAAAATGATGCCGTTGTGACCGCCGATGGGTTTCTAGTTCATTCTGGATCTCAAGTGCTATTCGTTTCGTTCCCAAGAATAGTTTTGTGGACAACAAGTAAATTACCCAGTGCTTTGCCCATTTACTTTGGGGATGTAGATTAAGAACTTCGGTTGACTTTGGAACATTAACAAAGTCCAATATTGGATTTATCGTCACTTGAAATTATTACAAAAATGACAGCATATCACAAAGATGTTCTACAAATTAACACTACAAGGCGTGCTCCCCTAATAAAGAAATCACCGTTTTCTAAGTCTAGAAACGTTCAACACCTCGACTTAACCCATCAGTCCTTTAATGTTTTGCCCTTAAAATATCGTAAACAAATATTTTGTTGCCAGCCTGTTCCGAAAGCGCCCCTAATCCCCCTCGACGGAGGGCCAAACAGAGTTTTTTTTTAATCAAACCACCGTGGAAATAATTTTATTTATTTTTTTTAAATTATGTAAACCGGGTGGGAGGTGTGTAAAATAGTATACGTTTGATTGAAATCTGCCGTTTTAGTACTTGCATCTCCCCTTCCATCTCGCCTCTAAAGATATTGCCATGATGCTAAAACACATTTTGAGGGAAGTGGTTTCGATTTCTGAAGTAAATATCAGAAGTTAAGTACAAATCCACCAGCAATGCTTTCGTGAATTGATCATAACAGCCCCATACTGATGAAATACATAATTCGCATTGATGAGAGCCAGTGTCAATAAATTCACGAGATGTCAATCAAACGGTCGTTGTAATTAAAACAGCAGAAAGGACTCAAATCTATTCTTAATTCCTAATACAGTGCGGTATTGAATGCCTGGATATGTCTATAAATACAAGGCTGATGTTTACTATGTGCCTTCGTACGTAATCATGTTCCTCTTTCAGACTCATTTGTTCAATGGTAATGATGGAAGGCTAGCAAATCTTTGGGAAAAATCAATCAGAAGCGTGCTCTTTCCTACGTGGAGATGATTCTCCTGGATTGGGATATATCATGCAACAGGATTTCATTCAATCAGTGCTTCCTCCTCTTCTCTCTATCTCTCTCTCTTTCTCTCTGTATTTTTTTCTCTCTCTTACTTATCTCTCTCTGTCTACCTCTCTATCTCTATCTCCCCTATCTCCTTTTTGCGTTTCTCCCCATCTCTCTCTCTCCCTTATCTTTATATTTCTCTCTTCTCTCTCCTTCAAAGACTTTTATGCCAATATCATAAATACGCACATACACTACATAATGCATAGTGATTCTCTCGCACTAGCCCCACTCCCCTCCCCCCTCTCTCTCTTTCTTTCTCCCATTCTCTTTCATTTGCTATTTCACTCAACCCCCCCCCCCCCCGTCTGTCTACTTCTTCTTCTTCTTCTTCTTCTTCTTTTTTTTTTTTTTTACATACGTATACAACCTTTGAAAACAATAGAACATTAGCCATGTACGAAACAAGTCTAATACTTCGATTGTGACCATTTCGGTTTTCAAAATTGCCGTCAATCAACTTCTTGTAAGCCTTTTACACTTTTTAGCCAGAGTGAGAATGAAAAGTAAATTACACGTACAAAATACATCTGCCACTGGGAAAAATATATCTTATCTGTTTGCCATTTTCCATTTGAAAAATCACAATAACCAACACGATAATGATGTTTCATGAGCGGCTCTTTTCTTTTTGATACCTTGTTCGTTCTTATGACACGCTCTTTTGTGAATATTAAATATATTTTAAAAAGTAACCTTTGCTCTTTCATATCGTCCCGGTTACCCCTTTATCTGTTTCTTTTTCGTTTTCACTTTCTTTCCCAAAATCAGATGCAGTTAGCAGCTCCTGTCTAACACAGGAAGACATTCATCCGCTATCTTCAATCCGATAAGGAACGTATCTCTGGAGTCGTGTTTCCGACTCCAACATGAATCACGTCACACATCTGTCAAGGCTGATCATGACTACAAGGTCTTCTTGCTTTCCTTGGCTTGAATTATGCTTTCTGATCGCCCGCCTCAACGGATCGACAAGAATATGAAACGAAATTATGCAATTTGCATCCTTCCTTTTATCCAATTTCATACTCCCATTTGTTGCGCGCGCCCCGTCGGCGTGGCGTTGCCTCGTTCAGTGACCTGGTGCGATGAACGCATTGAACCTAGCCGACCATTTCTAGACACTGAAAAAACGTCGCTTGGGGCTTTACCGGGATCAATTTTTTGCATCATTTTTTGTTTTGATTAAATATCTACTTTCAAGAGGAAATGAAGACAGTATCATAGATGTATTTACGCAGTGTCTGGTGCAATCAAGTATCGACTTTAAAGCATGATACTGGATACGTTACTTTATTACATCACCCCTGAAGAACACCGATGGGATGCATGGCGAGTACCAAAAGAGCATTATTAATCAAATTTTTCATTTTCTTCCGGAGTATTAACCCTCAAGGTTTGATCAGATAACTCCCATGCCCTGCATCATCATCTATCATCAATATCATTAGTGTCATGGACTTTGTCTTGTGGATTTAGAGATAACCGGAAGGGCAAACGGAGATCCACCTTCAATAATTCTTGATGAAGATATATGTGTATTCAAACACGAATACCATTACACGACGGAATCATTCATGAAGGGAAAATTGACCGTTTCCTTGATGCTCAAATAATTCACAGGCACGGCCATTCACTATGAGCGAAAGGAACAAATATTTTGACAAAGCAAACAACTTCTATTGAAGCATTCACATTTAATGCACAAAAAAAAGTTTTAAAAAATTACTTCCCTCTGTTATATTCCGAAGATAAATATCGAACAGGTGTTGCACTTCTTTAGTGAATAAAAAGAAAAACTCTTTTTTCTTCATGGAGCTATTGTGAAGGCTTGAATAAAGTCATTTTCTTTGTCCAATTCATTTGTCCCTTCTGCTCACAGTGATCACTGCCATAATGAATGGTGTCGTGTCAAGAAAACCGGTGGCGGGAAAGTTTTGGCGCCTTAGAATGAGATGGAGGAGGAGGGCGTTGGGTGTGATGTACAAGTAACTCTACAATCGCACATGCTTTATCTTATTCTCATGCCTGGTTATGTATGCCTCAGTATAATGATGGCAACCTCAGAGTCACCCCGAATATTAGTTCAGGGAGAGGAACACATGATGAAAATACTTGATTGCATTAATGTACAGTTATAGAATGCACGATTAGCAGTAATAATCTATTTGGTAATCCATACAAGCTGCAATTGTAGCCAAAAGCGAAAGTAAAAATACTTTCACCCCCAAATGACAAAGCACTATACAATGTTTTAACACTAAGCGCTACGCTCTCTAATTTAAATTGAAATATATGGTTCATCGGGGCAAATATGTATAATGAATATTCCAGATGTAATATATTTAAGTTGGTTGTGTGTGTTACTTAGAAATATGTGTCATGATACTAAAAGGAACATCTCATTTGAGTAGATCAATTGACAGACTTAGGCCATTGAGGTATACGCGGTTCAAAACCTACCCCAAAAGGAAGTTACATTTGTAAGGGTGGAAAGGAGAAAACTCCACACTATGTACTCGCCACCCAGGTGTAAATGTGTACCTCTGTATTGACAGGTTCTTATTTGGGGGTATGTGTACTCCTTTTTAAAGCATTTTAGTTATTATGTTGTTCCAGTGCAATCATGGTCAAGAGCAGCAATCTTGAAATTACCATAGACATTAGCTCTCAATAAACAATCGGAAATTATTCTTATTTAACCGTTCAATGTACCAGGTGAGCTCACCGTCCTATTTTTGGAACTCGCAATTTTCTTAAACTTTCGCGATTGACACTTATCTAAATTCTACTCTCAACGTTCAATGTATATCCTCAGTCCTTGTTTATATGCCTCAAGATACATGATATAAACAAGGTCCACCTACGACATGTCTGCCCTTATGTTAATCAAAGAAACCTTTGCACCAACACGAAAAGGCAATCAAGCCACGCGAGAAAGTTCTCAAACTTTAGACCATAAAAAGTTCTGACACATGCCACGGTAACTAGGATCAATTCGATGCATTACTTGTGAATTAAAGTATTCGACTATCATCTACAACGTGCAAATAGTTCATTACGAAATATATATATGTATATATAGTTATAAGAGATTTACTGGTTTTTTATTTTTATTTTTTGTCTAATTATACTTTGACTTGCTAACAACAAACAACAGACCTCTGCCTTCATTTACAGTTTATTGTATGTGTTCTCATATTGTTTATCGTTTTCGTACCTCTTTATAAAGAAAAATGGGCAATCATATACATTTGAATGTGTCAGGATATACCCCAAATTAGACCATATAAATTCAACTCAACAGTGAAAATAAGATATTGTTTATGAATTATTATACATGTGCCTTCCTTATATAATGACTCTACATCTACTGAAGATTTCAATTTATTTGTATATATTGTATCAAAATGATTCACACTCACACAGGCAATAACACACAAATGCATACCCATATATTGTCTGAGTATGTCCGTGTGTGATACATTACAATGTAGGTGTGTGAGTGAGTGTTATTGTGTGTGTGTGTGTGTGTGTGTGTGTGTGTATGTGTGTATGTGTGTGTGGGGATGTGTGTGCGCACATGGAATTATACGAAATTCGATACTGCATTTTACCATTGAGCTTTCCTCTTCTAAAAAACAATTTATATTGTTATACAAAATGTTAATTTAGGGAAAAGTTGTTACCTATTTCGCTTTCGATAGCAACCTGGCCATTAATCCTCACTTTTAATTTTCAATAGTACAACAATAACCTGCCGTGATGGAACACCACAGAAGAATAAAAAATCAGCAAATATTAAGCTAGCTGAATAAAAAAAAACTGGCAACAAAATTGAAATATGAAATCACATTTCAAAAGCAAAGCAAAATTGTACCAGCTTATTCAACAGACATTAGCGTTACCGTCGGGAAAATTGCAGAATACTGCACCGTCGCGGGAGATAACCTCTTTGCTGAGCGTATGCATCAAAAGGATGACACATTTAGACATGGGTATAATTGTTTCTGATTTAACAGACCACTTTCCTATTATTGTTTCTTCCCCCCACATACTCAATGGCAAACCAAACAATAACAAATGTCTAGGTTCAAGAATAATGTCTGAACAAAACACTGAACGTTTTAAAGAATACTTATCTGATGTTGACTGGTCTACGGTCCTGAATGGAACAAATGTAAACCAAGCTTATAACGATTTTCTTAACATTTTCCGGTAAGAAAATCGCTCGAATCAAACTATAAAACAGTACCTCGCTCTCCGTGTATAACTAGGTCTTTACTTAGATCAATAAATAAGAAAAATAAACTTTACTATAAATATAAATCAACAGGCGCAGATCAGGCTAAACGTAAATATTCAACTTATAGAACTTCTGTGCTAAGACAAGCAAAAAGAAATTAGTTTTGCTCCTCGTTTCAAAGTCACAGAAAAGACACTAGATCAACTTGGAAAGTAATAAATCAAGTTTTTAAAAAAGAAGGATCGAAAAAGAGTGTTAATAGGATTGTCTACGAGAATAAGGAGATTACAGATACCGCAGATATTGCTGAGGCATTTAATTCGTTTTTTGTAAATATTGGCCCTAATTTGGCTGATAATATTCCTACTAGTAACAAAACCTTTCATTCTTTTTTGTCTAATAAAAATCCTCAAACTATCCTTTTTTTCACCAGTCACTGAACAAGAAATTATAGATATAGTTAAAAATCTACCAGCGAAAAAAAAACCTCGGGCTATGATGGTATATCTTATGATCTTCTTAAAAAAGTTATTCGTGAAACTGTTGTACCCTTGACGCATATATTTAACCTGTCTCTTCAATACAGTGTTGTCCCTGATAAGATGAAGGTTGTTAAAGTTATTCCTATTTATAGGATGAATTGGGGACTATCGTTCAATATCCCTGTTGACTACTTTCTCCAAAATTCTTGAAAAAACAGTACACACTCGCATCATAAAGTTTTTCACCACTTGTAATATTTTTATTAAATCACAGTTCGGATTTTGTAAAAAACATTCAACAGTGCATGCAATACTTTTATTGATTGATAGAATTACTAAGGCGATTGATAGAAAATCTCATGTTGCTGGTATCTTTCTGGACTTCTCCAAGGCCTTTGACACGATCAATCATGAAATACCTTTATACAAACTCTCTCATTATGGAATTCGTGGAAGGGCATTGGAGTGGTTCAGAAGTTATCTTATAAACAGAAATCAATTTGTAACCATTGATAACTCCAATTCTGAAATACAACCATGACAACCCATTACCTGTGGCGTTCCTCAAGGTTCCCTTCTTGGCCCATTGGTATTTATTTTGTATATGAACCATTTTCAAAACTCACCCTCTTTACTTTCATTTCTTCTTTTTGCAGATGATACAAGCTTATTATTTACACACAACAATCCACAAATCCTTCTTGATAGACTAAATGCTGAATTATGCTCTGTGTGTGACTGGTGTGACTGGGTGCAAGTAAATGAATTATCTCTTAACTTAAAGAAAACTAATTATATGGTTTTTAGCAATTCGTTAAATACTTTGCCGGGTCATGTTTTAATGAATAATAATGTTTTAGAACAAATAGAATCTACGAAATTCATTGGTATCTTTATCGATTGTAAGTTATCTTGGAAAGTACATATTGACCACTTATGTAAACTGCTGTCAAGAAATCTTGGAATCATGAACAAACTTAAACTTCATTTCCCTCATCATATTTTAAAACTATTGTATTCTACTCTGTTGTTACCATATTTGAATAATGGAATTTTAGCCTGGGGAAACGCTTCCAAGACAAAATTTGAATCCATACTTAAAATTCAAAAGAAAGCTGTTAGGACAATTTCTTCATCTGACTTTTTGGCACACACAAATCTTCTATTTCTTCAAACAAACTGCAGAAAGTATCAGACTTATATTATTACTTTGTTGGTATTTTTATGTATCAGCTTAATATAAATGAATTACCAAGTGTATTTTCAAACATGTTTGTTAGAAATCAAGAAATACATTCCTACCCAACCAGACAATTGGATAATTTTCACCTTTCCCCAGTGCGTACTGTTCTTGCCCTCAAAACAATTACCTACACAAGCCCCTCCTTTTGGAATGACTTAGGACCGCACACCACTAATTGTGTCAGGTGACCTCTATGTTTTGTCATGTTACCCCGTACCAAAGATGTTTAAATTATAAAAAAAAATGATATAAAATCAATGGTGCATATCTGGGCTTTTCTTTTCACATGTATACATAGAGGAACTATTGCTTGTTCTGACAAGCCCCATGTGATCTCGAGATTTGATTTCAGTATAATTTTAGGGGAGCTTTTTCACCCTTATGCAAAACCTCATCTCTCATGGTGTTTTGAGCAAATCTACTGATAGTCTACGCCTCAGACCTATTAGCGAGAGAATGAGCTGAAAGACCCCCATTCAAAAGTGTCTAAAAATTGACAAAATAAGATGATCTATTGAAGTTCCAAATCTGAGTGCTCTCATTATTCACACTTATTTTTGATGAATTTTTCAATTTTCATTTTTAACACACGAGTGAATGGGGATATAATTAGTGGTGTGAGCCCTTAGACACTGATATAATTCAATTGCCCTCATTGTATTCCTTTAAGCGTAGGCTTAAATATTTTCTTTTACAGCCGTATGCTTGTACATAAATGTAGGTTTACGCTTTGCTCGAGTGACCACGATGTAGATTCGTAATTACATCTGTTTCTCAGTTGATTCATGTCTCTTCATTGCGTTAGGAGTTTAAATCGATAACTATTTTCCTGGGAACCTATGTTGTACAAGTTATGCTTTTTAATAGGTTCCTCATATTTCACGTGATTGCATTTCTTTGTCAAACACTAATTGTTATATTTGTCATTACGTTTAATTTGATGAGTTCAAGATCAATATTGTTTATTTGTGGAATGTGAAACAATAAAATTAAAAATAAAAAACATTGCACCAATTCGTGTTTTGCCGCACATTGCACTTTTTCGCGAAAGTTTACACCCTTCATGCATCCTTTTTTTCTTAGTATGAACACTTCTGGTGTTCACAATATGTTTCCTTATCATTTAAAGTGAATAGTCACCGTAGCTAATATCAAGGATGGGCTGTCGGTTAAGCTCACCGTTTTATTTAACATGTTGTTGCACACTCGTCCGGCAGTACAATTGAGAGTATGTACATCTAGCCTCGTAGTCCAGTTGAGGACTGTGTGTTCTGATAGCGCCCACCTCCGCATACTCATTTACACTGAACACACAGTGACTGCATAGCACTCAACTACAGAGTCCTTACATAACCCTCTGATATGTATGCCCCGCTGATCACTCTGTGGTTGAGTGCTATGCAGTCCCAATGTGTCAGTGTAAGCTGTTACGCAGAGGTAGGTGCTATCATAACACACGGTCCTCAACTGGACTACTAGACTAGAGGGGACATACTGCGCTTGACCTGTCCGGAGGTTGTTCGGTCAAATGATGACCTGACGTGTGAAGGATCATGACCCCACACGTCAAACATTTTGACGTGGTATACAAACCCACAGCCACCTAAGTTGTGAATTTACATGAGGCATTTCTTTTCTTTATATATATCGATATCAGAAATATATATTAAAATACTTAATAAACCGATCTGGTTTTTCATTTTCTCAACTCAAGATTATTTTATGGCGGACGGATTCTTTTGCTTCGAAAATAAGGTTTAATCACGTACAAATGTATATACTTTATATATATACTTTATATATGTATATACATTTTGTGTTTTTCTTACATAGCTGGTATTCTGGGAAATGGTTAGTGACATGAAAAACATTATAGGCTAGACATCATAACACCCTTTGATGTATTATACCTGCAAAAAAAAAATGATGATAATATATCTCATCATTTTGTCAATTTCTATCTATCATTATTAATTTTCTGCATGTTAAGTGTAATTCTCCTGATGTATTAAACTGCTAACAACATGTTTAGTGCTATCAAATATTTTTGTTCGATAAAATAAGCGTGTTCGTGAATAACGTTCAAAATATCCATAATTTACGGAAGTATAAAATGCTGTATATTAAATGAAAACAACTTAGATCGCTTATAGAATATTAAATGGCTTTGGGACACACACTATATTTAACTGGTATATCATTTATCCCTTTATAATAATATAATATGATAATATACAACTTAATAATAGCTATGTGCAAAGTATATGTCTTACCATTTGTGTGCTTAAAACAGAATATGATGGGTTCAAATTATTCATCGGTCTAAACCCAACATACAAAGTTTACACTCGGCATGCTTTTAGGCCTGTGTGCCCAGAGAAATGACAACAAACCTAGAAAAAAAATTGACGCAAACATTTTGGTTTATGAGAGTATAATGGACAAGTTTCATCTTTGGACGGTATTATATTTCCACCAAAATGGTTTCGATTGGACAGAACAAAAACATTCCATTCGGATGAATATTAGTTATTTTGGTTTGCAGTAAAAAAAATCTTTAAGAGAAGGTCAATGTCTGTTTAAAACAATCTAATCATCGCCATGGTTAAGCCGATGTTTTCTTCTCCAACGGAGTCCAATTCCATACAAAACTTCTTTAATCTCACCATAGACGTATAATCTCACAAAAAATGTTGGCTATACCAGTCAATTAAGTACTAGTGAACATTATTGAGAGATGTCCTGTGTATCGTGACTTTCGTTGAATTAGATTATTGGGCTCATTCATCTTTAATAAAGATGTGCCCTTACACGTTTCAAGCATGTTTATTGCCAGAAGAATTAACAAAGAATGCAAAAAAAAAAAAAGAAGGAAATTATACAAGCACGAGCAAAAGATATCTATGAACAATTGATTAAAGCGTTTACTGTCGATTTGTTACTGCACAGTGTGCCTATGTAGGTCATATTTTGAATGTTTACTTTTTATGCACTAAACATTGATTTTGTAGACTAAGATTTTCACAGCTTAGTCTATGTACTTCATCAACCATTTGGGTAGCATTTAAACCTGGCAGTTGAGTACTTTTTTAAACGGAAACGATGTTGAACAATGTTGTTAAGGTAGGATGGGTGACTTATAATTTCTTCATCATAATATGACACCCCCTCCATCCCGCCCTCTTCTTTAACTCGTATGATTGTGCTCTGTAAGTGATACAGACAAGTCCATTATTACCTAATCCAAGCCCGATTGTCAGTTCGCCGATGGGGCACGAAGGTATATAGGAGAAGAAGGCTCCTACTCCGAGGGGTTTTGATGCCTGGGCTTACCGTTTCTTTCTTTGCTTCCTTTAAAGCACAATCATGACGGGGTCGGTATCAATTACCACCTGTTTATGCGATCCAAGTGACAACACTTAATCGCTAGGGGGAAAGACTGGTGACGAAAGACGGTCTGAACGCCGAACAGCTCGGGAGTGCCAGCCGAAAGTGGTCAAACGATGGGAGTGGGGTGCTAAGGAATGACGGGGGATAGTTATAGAGATTATAGCAGAAGCTAAAGAATAGACATGTATGATGGATCAAGAGAAAAGTGAAAGAAAAAGAGGGAGCGAGAGAAATAGTGGAAGACAGAGAGAGAGAGAGAGAGAGAGAGAGAGAGAGAAAGAGAGACATCGTGAGAGAGATGAGGTGGTCAGTAGAGTGGACGAGGTGTGATGGCGTCAAAACCACGAAAATGAAACCGTATGTAAAATGGGGAACAAAAATAGAGTGTGAAAGTGAGAGAGAGAGAGATAGAGAGAGAGAGAGTGAGAAAGAGAGAGAGGAAGAGAGATGGAGAGCGAATGTATGTGTGTGTGTGTGTATGTGTGTGTGTGTGTGTGTGTGAAGGGTCAGGGGTTAAAGATTTACGTGCTTGTAATAGTTCGGAAATAAAGAATGTGTATATAAATTCAATCTTTTTGTGTGTGTGAAAATGAGATGGGCCTATTGTGGTAATATTGTAAGAAAAGTACAAAGAGAAAAGGAATAGAAAACGAAGGAAATTAAGGAGGTAAAATTTCCAAGAACAATTCGTCTACAGAGAATGAGAGATAGAATGGAAGGGATAGAGATAGGGGAGAGTGTGTTTGCATGTGTGTGTGTGCGTGTGTGCGTCAGAATTTGTGTGTATATGTTGTTGTCTGTATATCTCTGTGTATTTGTTTGTGTGCGGGTAAGTGTGTCTGGGGGTGAGTGTGATAATTAGAAAGAGACGACGAAATACTGAAAAGAAAATTAGATGACGGAAAATTCAGAGAGACGCGCGGGAGAATGCAAGCAATGTTGATGTCGAAGATGTGATCGTACAAGACAGGTGTCTGAATATTTCCATGCCAATCAACAACTCAAGAATCCTCATTCAAAAACAAAAACAAAAAGAATCCTCATGTCACGGTAAAGCGTACCATATCGTCATCTCGTAATCATCTTGCTCGGTGCATTTTGGCGGGAAAAGTCTCCCTGAGATATCGATCATTGAAAAGTGAAAACGAACCCCCCCCCCCCCCCCCCAAAAAAAAAAAAAGGCGGGAAAACGAAAGTGGTTGAGGTGAGTTACTGAAGAAAAGTGCAACTCTGCTTCCTGATCAGATGAAGCATGTACAAGCTATTTTAAACAAATTTATGCAACATGCTATCAAAATAGATTCAAAGTGTTGTAAAGAGGAGAGAAAGAAATGTACACTGCGTGCTCTTTTAACACTTTTCTCTTGTGAACATATATTCTGACGAGCGTTAAATTGAACATTAGGTTTTTGTTAGTACATTACATTATGCTTATTTCAAATGTCGTGAAAGTCCACAATTTCGCATACAATGTCAAAATCGTAGCAGCTTTTTTCATAGATTGACTTCTTTTAAAAAGATTTAATTGGAATGCAGTTTTACACCAACATAGGTATAAATAGGCATAAATGGTGGAATCATTACACTCTTCCGGTATATTGTGTCAATTTAATTATGACACGAAAACGAGAATTGTAATTTTTTTATGATTGTTCTCATTTTTTCATTTTCATAAAACGAATTTTTCTACCTTCGATGCACAATAAACCTGTACAAAACCAATACCAAGAATAAAGCTCATTATAATTATGAATTTTTAGCTGGTCATAAATTGAATTGAATTGAATTGAATTTATTTATTATCCAATAAAACAATAACATAACATGGTTTTGTACAACAAAGATATAGTACTTAGAGCATAAAGTTAACAGGATAATTGAGTCATCGGAAAGTGAAAGCCAATAGAATACAAGAAAATCATGAAAATATAAACAAATTGTGAAAGTGTTGTCCATGCTGACCCCCGGGTTCTTATATTCACACGGTTTTACTGAAGCTTTGTTTAAACACTTCTCTATCAGCTCTTGGTTTCCTTACAAGACAAAAGGTAAATTTCCAACGACACTAGACATTTCCTTCAACATTATTCAGCCAAAAGGATGTCTCAAAGCATGATATTGATTGCAAGAAGTTAAAGTATGAATTTCGTTTGCACCTAAAACATGGCCGTTCACGGTCGCATTGACGTCATGACAGGAAAATAAACAAAAGGGGGTATCGAGTAACACTTGACCCCTTGTGGAATTTGGGTGACTTTTGTGCCATGAGCAATTATAAACATCTACACTAGATGTTGAAATAGAGGCCGAGTGTTAATTGTAAGGGAGTGATCCCGTGTGAATATAAATCTACAGGAATACAAAACAGTTAAGAGTTTTGAGATCCTGAAGATGGAAGAAAAGAGAATGCACATCCGGTACAATCTATCATGAAGTGTTTCGAATATTATTCTATTTACTTTTTTGCGTGTGCGTGTGTTTGAAGGGTTAGAGATATTCAGTAATTTGGGCAGATTTGGGAGTTAATTTTCCTTCAAAAGGACAAAGTTGATGTAGCGAAATGAACGTGTTGTAAAATTATTTAGCGTTCTACATATTCTACAAATAGGTAGAAAAATAGAAAAATATATTATTCTTGTACTCCCAAAAAAGGAAATTAAAATTTGAAATGCGTCGTTTTTCCTTGTGAATAACCTGAGCATGTGTCAGAAAAAATCAAACATTGATAAAAAGTTAAAATCGATAATTAGCAACAACAGCAGCAAGACAAGCCCCTATTGGTGGAGGGGGTAAAACAAGCAAAATCTAGCGGAAAAAAATGTAGAGTCAGAACGTAGTAAAGCATTAATGCATAATCATTCATCTGACCGGCTTAGCCCAAACCTGAACTTATGCATCGGCAGGTGGGACAGGTGGATAGAATCTTGATTTCCCACGCATTCACTTTCATGTATAGTCCCAAATGCAAAAATGTATATGCAAATGAACTTTTCACTCCCAGGGGCCGATTGCTCAAAATGGTCTTTAGCTATCCTCTTCATGCTAAGGCGTCTTAACCTCTTGCGCCACTCTGTTAACATAGTCGTATTTCTATGTTACGAGGATGGCACAAGAAGTCAAGACGTCTTAGCGTGAAGAGGATAGCTAATATAAGACCATTTCGAGCAATCGGCCCCTGATTCCCAGAGAAATCAATGCACAGGCAAACTGAAGTTGTGTTGAAGGAGGAGTATGGGCCCCTTTAAAAATTAGAAGGACTTATATGCAGGTACAATTTGTCATCATTTTGTTCCTTTAAGGAAGGGAAGAATTAAAGACATGTTGACAATTGACAGCATGAGAGAGAGAGAGAAAGAGAGAGAGAGAGAGAGAGAGAGAGAGTCAGAGAACAGTTAAAAACCCTAATTTATCGCAAAACAGTCATCACCTGCAGAAATTGCATCTCTTTGACCCAATTCCTATAAATGGCTCTTCCAAGGAAGAACCGTTGGTATTACATTTCTAGCAAACTACTAATGGCAATAGCAAAAATAATATCATGATGACGGTGAAATTCATACGACTATTAGTGATTATAATGACCATAATAATTACACTAGATAAGAAGAAGCAGAAAAATTGGTATCATCATTATAATCAAAACTTTTTCATAATCTGAAAAATCGTCTTCTAAGGACGCACAAATTATTCTTAAACTCATAGTTTATTTTCCTCCTCCAAAAAAATATCGAAACAATTATAATGTCAATCATTTAACTCCAATCTACAAGGGTCTGTCAGCTGACTGATCAAGAACGTGAACACAGGGAAGAAGTAGACAGGTATGGTGATTAAAACAGCTCAAGTTTCTCAACCTACCACGTCGGATCCCACTTGATCAAACGAGAAATCAGTAAATTGAGAGAGACCTTCATTTGCCGTCCAATACTTCTGTTTTTTGCCTTGGCAGCAGACAATTCTAACGACTAAGGACTAATGATCTGCCAAAGTCAGTCTTTATCTTTTCCAGACATTTCTTGGGCGTACGCATAGGGTTCACACTCAGAGCCAAAACCTCAAAATTTCAGAAGGCACGACAGGTTTTATACTCAAAGTTGGGTTGGTGGATACGCCGTGGTGTTGTGGTTCTGACTCTCGCCTTTCAACCAGAGGGTTATAGGTTCGAATGTCACCCATAGCGTTAATTTCCTTCAGCAAGAAATTTATTCACATTGTGCTGCACTCAACCCAGGTGAGGTGAATGTGTACCTGGTAGGAATTTATTCCTTGAAAAAGCTTGAAAAGGCTTATGCGTCTAATAGCTGCACTGCTAAAAGCCAGGGTAAAGCAATTGTAGAGCGCTTAGGGAATTCTCATGAAGCCGTTCACGTGAGGCGTCTTGTTTAGGTGAAAAGGCGAGAATACGGGTTGTTCAAACTCACGATGGCGCCTTGTCTCGGACACGCAGAATAGAAGTTGTGATAGTTTCTAGTTGTAGTTCCAGTTTCTGAATACTTGAGGTTTCGGCTTTAAACCGATTGATTAGTTTTGGGAGAGATGGTACTTCAGATATTTAATTACTTTGTGAGCTGCAGTATACCATAATGCAGCTTTTCAATAGCAAATTACAGTATGTTCATCGTTTGTTTGAATAAAATCGATCAAGAAATGGCCTAATTTTTTCATCGCAAAATAAAAAATGACGACAGCATCGCTCTCCCCAGCACAACATGCTTCACGTACAAAATGACTGCGAACTCACACACTGCAGACAATACCACCGATCGGTTCGCCCATTCCGGACCGGTGTTCCCTCGTGTAAAAGCACTAAGCACACCGTAGGAATAATGGTTGATTGGAGTGTTCGACGTAAAATACGCCAAAATACGTACAAAAATCTTCTCCTAATTTCGTACACAGTTATATTTAGACATGTAAAGCAACTTGTGAATACATCAGCTCGTTTCGCATGACTTTCTGCATCCCGACCATTACGAATCTATACCTTTAAGTGCGAACCCTACTCTTGATATTTGACTTTGGTGCAGTAGGAAAAATTGGGGTTTCTGGAGCTTCAATATCAGGGTCAATCAGAGTTCGAGTATTAGGAATAATTTCAACCGGATGTGACGTTTTATTATATTGTCCATCTTTAGGCCAAAAGCAAAAACAAACAAACAAACAAACAATTCGTCCGTTTTTTCACAAAGTGACGGGAGCCAGAGCGTACTTTGACACAAAACGAGTTACAAATCAATTGAAACGTGTCCTTCTATAGAATTAACACGTTGTTCTATAGGATGCCGGTTGAATTGGCGCTATGTCGGGATTCATTTGTCTTCATGCAACAATACCCTTTGGCTCCCGTCACACGGACAAATTGGTAAGTACCTACGTTTTAACAAGTGTCATTTTCAAATTTAGTACCATTGCTATTCGAAAAATTGTGCTCATGAGCCGAAATTTCGCAAAAACAACTGATGAAGAATACTTACATGAATATAGAGCATCGCTTCATAAGAATAGAAATATGGAATGGATACATTGACGATGAACTTGATATGTTTTCAATAGCAGACGTATCCAGATTTTATTAAATTCTGGAGAACGGTATGAACAGAGACACATTACATAAATGTTGCCGTTAAACGCTAGATCGCAATAAGTAAAATCACAAATTGTTAATTGGTTCAAATGAATGCAAATTATCGATAGTTACACAGAAAAGAAAACAAATAATTGCAACTCGATTAATGTCCCTTTTCCCAAGCGGGTTTGTGCCTTGCATGATAAGGGAGTCAGTAATGCGTATAATGCCAGAGATTTTTAGGTTTACTGTGCCTGTAACTGAGTCTTTTTAGTAGAAGATTCTTATATTAGCATGAACACTCATTAAAATAAAGGCATTTTCTCATCAATTAAATGAAGTAATTTCTCCGATTTTTTGTAAGTGCACTAATTACTCTTTGTGATGCAATTCCGTGACAACTCTACATTGTGGTATTACTATTATCATGATGTTACAAATCGTTACAAGGATTATTCTTCGTTCGAGTTACATTAAAGTTCAAAATGATTAAAACCCGCACGATGCAACGGTCGAATTATGCCACCGACTGGTGTACATTAAGATGTCGTAAGAGAACTACACGTAGATAGCACACGCTTGAAGGGCCCTTATAAACAAAACGTGCCATAAAACTCAGCCATAAATCTCAGAGCTGATAAAGACACAGCTACAGACTGCAGAAGAAAAGGTGGTCGGATAAATGTTAGAAAGGGGAACCCACCCATAGAAATATCATTTTCTTATTGAAAGAATAAAAATCAGATGAATCAAATGTGAAATTCAAATAAAATTTGACAATCCGTTCAAAAGTTATGAATTCAAATTTTTTACAGGGACGTCCACTGATGCGGAACCTTGAGTTTGACCGAATCTGTTACGTACTATAATAATAATAATATATAGCATTTAAACACGCCATCTCTCTAGTCACCTATTCAGAGGCGCGAGACAAATTGTCTAATATTATTACTATCAGACAACTTTGGATTAATGTAAACAAAAATCAGAATAAGAGGTCCAACAAACAAATTCATGCATAACTGATAACCGCATGAAGCGAGAAGCAAGATTTCATTGAATCTTTATGAAAAAAAAACAAAGTGTGAAATTTGGTAAGGATGGGTCATGGCGGTTTGTTCAACATGACGTCACAGTTACCGTCAAAGGCATTGATCAAACGGACTCCCATCAGCGCCAGAGATCATTTTATCAATGATTTTCATAATTTCTACACAAATTTCACAGCTTTACTTTTACCATAGTATAATAATTTCAGGGTTCATTTCCCCTTTAAGAATCTAAACACTAAGTAGCTGCTAAACGTTCAGTCACACATTTGGGTTAACAACCAATATATATTATTATGCACTTTATCATTTGGATTCATTTTACGTCTTCTTTGTGTCAAGCGTACAAACGTCGGATATTAATGAAAATATGTGACCTACCCTAAATCATCAAAACATGAAATCAGCATTTCTATGACAATTGATTTGCGATGCTTTAGATTGAGCCCTATCTTTGAGGGTTTTTTAGATGGAAGAAAAGACTTCGAATTACAGTCTTTGATGTTATAATGAAATATTGATAACTACAGGATTCGGAAGTAAAAACTTCAGAATGCTTTTAAATTTCAGTTTAAAATTTGATAGAAAGTCGAACTGAACTTTCACGACTAAACATGAGAGGGTTAAGTATGCTTAACTAATCTCTTTGAGTTATGCACATTGTTTGACATTTTACTGTTTCTGATAAGTTAAGTGCCCATACCCGCATGAGAATCGTATAATTTTATGAGCGCCCATTAAAGCTCAAACTCTGTGATTCGTACCATCTCTTTAAAAAAGTCTCGCTTATCAGTTTCTTACTTCTGAACAAGTTTAGCTTATATTCAGTTTGAACGGAATTATTCTTCTATTCAAATGCATAAACGCATGCCAACAATATACAGTAAAAATTAGATATAAAACTATTCCTTAGAACGAAGAGCCAAGACACCTCTTTCACATAAATATCTTTCTCTGAAAGGTTATGTGAAAAATAACCTTTCAAAATACATCTATAAATAGGCATTGTTTCTCGAGTGGGTATAACATGAAAAGTTATCAGGACTACTTGTTGAAAAATTCCCTGAAATGATTCTTAGCTGGCGAGTCATGTTAATCCAGCTAGCATATTGCTTGAGCGTTTTCGCGAAAAGACACAGACTCTCGCGGATACTTATCTTACCTCGTCCCGTCGATTGCTAATGAACATATGATGATAGAATGGTCATCACATCGGGGAGGAGGAGGAGGAGGAGGAGCAAAGAATATTGATTGCGCGCCCATAAATATCAAGCTGGCGTGTCTGCACCGCCACTGTAATCATCACTCATTCTTACCACTGTACAGATTAGCTGTTGAACATGAAGCATCATTGATTCGCAGAGCGTGAATTGAAAAGACTCCGACTGGTTCTTGATGTCTCGACAAAGTAGAAATAGAAAGTTGAACATATTTTTTTTTAGTTGAGCGAGCGACCCGTGTGTAATTGGATCGGTTCTTATCGATTGTATCATATTTGTTCCACGAACCAAACGAACTCAACTTAATGAAAACTTGGGGCAACTTTAAATCAGTGTTT
>BQKZ01000212.1:161650-176650 GCA_036244855.1 Temnopleurus reevesii | reverse complement strand
TGCATATTTATAGCAGAAATTATCAGATTAACTGAGTTCCAGATTAAACAAGTCAGGATTTTAAATAAAGAGAAATCTTCCTTTTCCTTTTCCTTTTATTTCTCTTTTTCTACATTTATTTCTTCCCTGTAACCAGATCTGTTGCAAAAATATAAATACAGTATAATTTCCATAATACCTCTACACCCATTTGATTGTACATCACATGCCTCCAGTCAATTTTAAACCAACTGGTTTCCTATACTAATTCGAAGATCCACCAAGACTATGCACTCATAATCTTTTCCTTTCAACCAAATATCTGTAAAATCCACACCCTGATGAATAAAAAATAAAGCAACTATACAATGTATCACATCAGACATCTAAGAAAGGTAATTTTACATCCTTACCGTCCGATTGGGACTACAAAAATTATTGATCAGTCAATAATTGCCCTGTCTGAAAACTTTACGGCAAAATCTGGGTTAAAAATTAGTTTGTTTAGCCAATAAATGAACATACTTATTGTGTTGCATTGATGAAGACAGCACAAAATTATGGATGGTTATTTTAATACAATGAAGACTCTATTTAAAAAATTATATAGCTAATTATGTATGAATTCAAATGTGAATGATATTTTAATAAGAATTGTTTTCCATTCATTGCATAAACAAGTTATATATTTCAGTACCACATAAATTACTAACATGGAAGACAAAAGATAGAAGATCTCATCACAAAAAATACTACTGATTGCATATATTTCATTCAAACGTGATCAGAATTATACAAAAATAAATGCAAAGTCAGGGTGGGATGGTCAATACAAATCAATAACTGTTTAGATAAATACAAAATTAAAACATTATTCACCCCTAAATATACACAAAAGTTCAGCATCTACAACAGCTATATAAATTTACAACCCTGAAACAATTACACAATTAATTCAAGTATTCAAAGCATACCACTAACACCTGCTTTCCATCAGGCTTTTCAAGCCACAAGATTTGAACTTTTGCAATATAAAACTTACAAAAATGAAAGACATTGAGTTAGATATAGACTACACATAGTCATGAATTTGCATCAGATAAGTAGAGTCACAAACTATAACAAGAATTTCACTTTGCAAATGTCAATTCCTAATGAAATTCATGATAAATGGCAGAAATGAACATTTCACAATTCCATATTTAGATAAAAATGGTGGAAACAGAGTTCATTTAATTGAATTCTGTGTTTTGAGATCATCATACTCGTCTGTTACGTAAAATATAATTGACAATTGACATATATTGTGAACCATTTTTTAAATGTATTCAAGCGTCAATTCAATTTGCATATCTAGAAGAAAATTATAAAAGAAAACTTTCTGGAATGAATAGAGAAGCACATTTTGCTAAATGTAGGTTTTTACCTGGGCCTAAAATCCCAGTACATGATAATATACAAATCATTTTAATATTCTAAATGCAATTGCTCCATAAACCATTTTCACCTCAAAATGCATACCCATAAAGAAATACCCCAACATGCCCAAACTTATCATCTAAATGTAGCTAAAAAAGTAGTTATAACTCATCATGCTTGTCATCCCCTCTTGCTTTCAGCTCCTTTTCTTGATCTTCTACTTCATTAATTTCTTCTTTAATCTCATTATGTTCTTCCTGCTCCTTCTGTAGTATGTTCTCTTCACAGACATGATTATTATCCAGTTCCTCTACAAACACCACATCCTGTTCCATCTCCCCTGTCCTCTCGCACCTCTCCTCCTCCTCCTCCTCCTGATTCATCTCAATCCCTCCATCCGGACGATCGTAGTGTATCACTCCAAACTCTTGGAAGATGCCCATGGCTGCAAACTGTTTGTACCATAGATGCTCAATAGTTGGGTCATGATTGAAGCCCTGCTCAAACTTCTCAAATGCCTTGTCAGCATTCTGCATCACCATACGCCCAGAGATCTTATCAGAACCATCTGGATCCAAACTGGCAAGAATCTAGTTTCATAGGGATATACAAATATTTTTTTTAACAAATACAAACAAACTACGTTTAAAAATTGAGCGCGCCCATGACTGAGCCCCATAATGCTCATAATTATTGATTGATCATTGGAGACGCAATCTTAATGAAGGCATGTGTTGATGATGTCACAATTGCACACGCAGTGAGATTTGGATGACGACACACATATTTTATATTATTCTACCATATTGAAACATTTTTCTGAGTGTTATAAGCCATTATTGTATTAATTCAAATACAACTGATGTTTATAGCATTTTAGAATGCTTAAAATGCTTTTAATTTAGCTCTAGATATCTGATTCGGTAAATAATGGCAACAATAGCAATCTGCGATTCGGACTATATATTATATATCACTCTGAGGCGATTCAATATTGCTTTAATAATTTCAACTTATTCATGCCATCTTGGCCTAAGAAGGCTTTTAAAAAATATCCCTCAAAGAAGTGTAAAACAATCCACATTTAAATCAAAATTTTTTTCAAACCTTTCTGTTTTCCGGGCAATCAATACTTTCTACTCATTTTGTATAATGGGCTATGGTAAGTCTCATTTTTAGTTGTCCCTTATACCAAAGTAATATGTTCTAAATCTTGGTAAAAAACAACAACATGTGAATATGTTGATTCTGAATGAAATTCCATCAGTTTTATGTATGGCTAACCCTCCCTCCATGAAATTAGACTACGTAAATCTTCATGAAATCTGCTATTCCTTCTGCAGAATGGCTGAGGAGGCTTGTTACTCCCCCCATCCAGCCAATGAGTCAACTCATTTGCAGAGTTCTCAATGCCTCCCAAATAGACTGCAAATGAAATAGGAAATCCCTTATGCTTAATGGCTGAGAAGAGTTGTTGCCCCCCCCCATCCCCCACCTCAACAAGCGAGTCAAAATCTTACCTCATTTCCAACTCTCTCAGAGCCTCCTAGGTAGACTGTGTATATCTTGATGAAATCCCTTCTGTTGAACGGCTGAGAAGGATCACTGCCCCCCCCCCCACCTCAACAAGCGAGTCAAAATCTCACCTCATTTCCAACTCTCTCAGAGCCTCCTAGGTAGACTGTGTATATCTTGATGAAATCCCTTCTGCTAAACGGCTGAGAAGGATCATTGCCCCCCATCCCCCACCTCAACAAGCGAGTCAAAATCTCACCTTATTTCCAACATTCTCAGAGCCTCCTAGGTAAACTGTGTATATCTTGATGAAATCCCTCCTGCTAAATGGCTTAGAAGGATCATTGCCCTCCATCCCCCACATCAACAAGCGAGTCAATATCTTACCTCATTTCCAATGCTCTCAGAGCCTCCTAGGTAAACTGTGTATATCTTGATGAAATCCCTTCTGCTAAACGGCTGAGAAGAGTTGTTGCCCCCCATCCCCCACCTCAACAAAGGAGTCAATATCTCACCTCATTTCCANTTTAATAATTATAAATATCTTATTCAACTTATTCATGCCATCTTGGCCTAAGAAGGCTTTTAAAAAATATCCCTCAAAGAAGTGTAAAACAATCCACATTTAAATCAAAATTTTTTTCAAACCTTTCTGTTTTCCGGGCAATCCATACTTTCTACTCATTTTGTATAATGGGCTATGGTAAGTCGCATTTTTAGTTGTCCCTTATACCAAAGTAATATGTTCTAAATCTTGGTAAAAAACAACAACATGTGAATATGTTGATTCTGAATGAAATTCCATCAGTTGTATGCATGGCTAACCCTTCCTCCATGAAATTAGACTACGTAAATCTTCATGAAATCTGCTATTCCTTCTGCAGAATGGCTGAGGAGGCTTGTTACTCCCCCCATCCAGCCAATAACTCAACTCATTTGCAGAGTTCTCAATGCCTCCAAAATAGACTGCAAATGAAATAGGAAATCCCTTCTGCTGAACGGCTGAGAAAATATTGCCCTCCATCCCCCACCTCAACAAACGAGTAAAAATCTCACCTCATTTCCAACGCTCTCAGAGCCTCCTAGGTAAACTGTGTATATCTTGATGAAATCCCTTCTGCTAAACGGCTGAGAAGGATCGTTTCCTCGAAGCATGGCAAGAGCACCCCTGCACATGAAAATAGAAAAGTCCAAAATGTACTTATAGAAATGTGTACCTTGTTACAACAGTAACCTTAAAATCTTGTTACCCTGCAATCGACACAGGCTGTTTCAATATAGTTATGTACCATGGACCGCGGTTCTTTTATGTATTCAATCAATAATGATTCATATATATATGATCCAAGTTCCACTTCCGGTTAGCCAAGGTGATATTGAGGTGAATGAAAAAAAGTACCAGTACATAAAAAAAAAAATGGTCCTTATCTTTGTTTACACACTAATACTATCACATAACAACTAAATACCTTCTAAAAGGCCCCTTTTCGTTACATTGAAATCAATATCGGCATCTCATTAAGTCACTCATCAAAACATTTTCTTATCAATGTGGTAGATTTATATCTCAATAAACATACAGTTCATTGTACATGTAGCCATACTAAAACTACAGTGCAAGTCAGATTCACTGATTTCTGCTATAAAAGCTCAGAAATCTATGCGTCAATGCTTATCACTATATCAATAACGTGCATTTACAGAAAAGCATCACAGAATCCGTCTAAGTTCCAAACATGATCGTATTGCCCTCCATCCCCCACCTCAACAAACGAGTAAAAATCTCACCTCATTTCCAACATTCTCACTGGTAGATTACTGGTGTTAGTTCTATATTTGACTCACCAAATAGCATCCTTCTTGATGTGATTGTACTCAAAATCATCTCTATTAGATGCATCTGATGGATCAATGATCTCTATAAGAGTCTTTAAGGTTGCTAGGGGTAAAGAGTCTAGCTCTTCTACTGTGATGTACCCCTTCTGATCGGTTTCAAGGATCTTGATGAACTATATAAAAACAAACACAATAGATGAGTAATATTTCTACAGGCTCATTTTGGATATGATGGGGTAAAGAATTTAGATCCTCTACTGTCTTGTAATTCTTCAGATTGGTATAGATAAACTATATATGCATCAATACGTAGAGTATATTGGAAATTCATACAAAGATTGGCTGGTTAACTTTACAATATTTTTTTATGATATGCCAATAGGCCACTGACCCATTTGCTCTTTATCTCTCTGATTAATTACAGTTGCCTAGAATTGGTTTGATCACATTAAGGGTTAAGACTAAGCAGTGTATAAAGGTGTTTTAAACACACTGTTCTTGCAATACAACAACAATTCATGCAATATTAAATCCCCATCTCTTTTAGGTTGAATGTTGAGCTCACGTCTCAAAGTATCACAGATCGATGCAACCATGACTCAATTGAATTTTTCCTGTATTACAATGAACTATCATATTATTTTACTACATATCATTTATATCCCACATTTTTTTCTCCTGGCTTATCTTTAGATTCTAACATAAATATCTGAAATGTAAAATGCACTTCAAAGGAGAATATTTCAAACAATCGTTTCTTCACTTACCTCAAGGCGTTGGTTGACTAGGATATCCTCATCATTCAGTTCCCCCTGCATAATAATAGACAAGAATACAATGTAAATGAACTATAAAAAAAACCCCAGAATTCATTTGGATAATGTACTATACATTATGCTAATATTCTGTCTTTGATTGCACAGTGGTTTGGAATTACCCAGGCCCCAAGCATGGCTTCCAAGATGTGACAAAATCAATATGGGTAAACCACCAGGGCAGTGTTTCACCAAGTTGTTCTTAAAGTTACGCACGACTTTAAGTTCGACTGATATCAGTTCTTGCACGGAATGCGCGTAATAGTGTGAACCATTGCGCGCAAGAAGGGATACCAGTCGAACGTAAAGTCGTGCGTAAAGTCTTTCTTATCACCTCCCAGGGCTCTATACCACTTTCTCAAACACCCATTCGGAGGTGTATGAAACCCAACAAAAGAAGATAATGTGTACTAATTTCTGCAAATTTTTATGTAAATTTTTTTTTTTTTTAATGTTAAAAAAAAAAGCTAAAAGAACCTAACCACAGTCTAAACATAGCGGTCTTCTATTTCCAACTTATTGTCTCTCCCCAAACATAGCAGGAAATGCTGGAACCTTTCATGATTGGGCCTGGGGCTCTGATACCCAATCTGAAATATATAGCCATCCTATATTGCACTGACAGGGGGAAAATATTTCTAGTAATGCAAATCCAACCTACCTGTATGAAGTTATTTGTGTATTCCTGTAGATTAATTGTTCCTGTCTTATCTGCAGTAGTTTTCATCACAGTCCTGAAAATGATTATTTGATAGAATATTGTTACACATGGGAAATACTGGGGAAACAAAAGGAAATATTGGATGTTGATGTAAGCTTATACTTTTGATGAAATCTGAGTCCTGAAAAAAAAAATCATGCAAGACCTTAACAAAATAAGGCCTCTTCTTAAATATGCAAGTTGTTCTTGTGATCTGTCTAAAGTCAAGCAAATCAGTACTCTTGAAACATTTCAAAGAAGGGGAGCGTATTTAGTAACTGAAAACTACAAATGGTATAAAAGTGTCACACAGATGCTAAATGATCATGGAAATGATTGGAATGCATGTGGGAGAGGAGCAGACTAGCCATGCTGTATCAAATTAAATAAGAGCAGGTGGGTGGGTGGGCTTAACACAAGGAGACTAAATCAAAATGATATCCGGGTCAAGGAATAAGAAAAAACATCAATACCACATGGAAACCTTTCATGCCAGCCTTTCATGCCAGAAAGGAGGTTTATAAAATGCTCTATTCCTCTCTATGCATGGAATATCCTTGACCAGCTTTCTGTTTTCATCGTATCACTCAAAAGATTTATGAACAGAACATGCTCTAGTATGCACTACTTCCTCATTAGCAAAATGCAGAGCGATGCTCTGCTGACGACAATTTCAGATCGTTTGAATGGACATCTTTCACAAATATTTTTGTGATGGGATTTTTTTTCACAGCTCTGGGAAACTTAAAGCACACAAAATTGTGTGTATATCTTATACGTGTATAGAAAATCTATTTTAATCAAGATTATTAAACTATTAAAACCCAACTGAAGAAGTTCACCTAGCGGTACTTATAGATCAAAGGCTTTATTTGACACTGAATATGCTAAAATCTTTGTGGTTTGCAAGTATGGAAACTGGGTTCAATCAAAGAATAATTTGTATGAGAGTGAGTATATTTAAATACCTTAACATGTGCACATCCATATGACCTTGTGAGAGTTCTCCCTGACCACTGTAGCGCCAGAGTACTGATGATGCACTCATGGGTCTGAAGGTGTTCTCTGATTGGTCACAGCCCATGGGGTCAAAGGTGAGATAGTGTGAGAACCATATGGAGATGGCGCTGTTCATGTAACCTCTAGATCTCACCTGATGGGTGTAGCCTAGCATAGGGGAGTGTTAGAAATAGATGTCATAAACATACAAGATTACAGTAATATTGAAAAGAAATGAAATTTCAATAATCGAATTGTATTCAATATTATTGATTTTGTTTTAAATGAATAACTCAATTAAATCTCTGCAAATGAAAATTTAAACGTTTCTGACACAAACTTTGTCTAATTTTTCATCAGTATAGTATCAAACATCATCAATTTGGGCATTAATATTTCATGATCTTTCACATTCAAAATGATCTGTGTAACATCGACATGACATAGTACTAATCATATTCACTGGAAAGCGTTCATGCACCATTTAGAAATTCATAAAAAGCGCAAAACAAGAAACTTACATAGAATATATGAGGAACTATAATTTACATTGGCTAAATTTCAAGGGTAAAAAATAATTATCATATCCTTTCATTAAATCTTTAGGCACAATCATGCTATTGTGCATTGCCATGGTCATTCATTTCAACTGAAATGCTAACAAAAATGCAGAAAAAAAGCAAAATTAATATTTTATTCCTTCACTGTCTGTACCTTTTTGACATATCTTTCACAAAAAAGTCTCAATATATTAGTGTAAATATTCATGAAAAATGTTGTTAACCATAAAGTGATCGCCACCGTCTGCAACTTACCACTTGGCATGTAGATACAGTCTCCTTTCTCAAGGATTATCCTATCAAATTTGAGATCTTTGATCTTTGGGTGCTTTTTATAGTCGACATCATCGACGTCTATCTCTGAATACCCTCCAAACTCATAGCGGGAGTCTTCAGACATGTAGAGCTGTTCTCTCTGAAAAGGAAAATTGGTAATTTTTGTGAGTAAATAGAAATGCAAAATAATTGAAAATTGAATTGTTTCTACAGATGGACATTTTCATGATATTCATAAAAATCATTCATAAATCTTTGCAAACACTAAAATGGAAAATATAAATAATCATAATCATATTCTGAATTCAAAGACATTGTAATCTATCCAAATTGATTAACATAGAACTTGTTAGAGCAAATATTTATGGAAAATAATTGTTTTCTTCATTATGAATATGCCTCAATAAATCAAGAAATGGAGGTTTTTGACATAAGAAAAAGTCATGCCTCATTTACAATGATCTTTGCTCACCTGCATTGGGTCTGCAATGAGCCATTGCTTGGTTCCATTATACACACAGTGAACAGAGCTGTATGGATCACGGTGAAGTAATGTCTTCCCTCCACGGGAGCTCAGGAATAGGTGGACTTCCTAAACGCATGGGAACAAACAGGAAAAAGAGACGTATATGATCAGTACAAATGCATTAGTAGTTCCATTTGCATGTTCATTTTTAATGTTCTACAGAGAAGCAATGTACACTACTGCCTAAATGTTTGGCCACACTGATGCTATTGCACATGACCGATGTGTTGGCCCTACTAGTAGAGTGGAAATTTTCGTAAGGTTTGGACCGAAGAATGTTTTAATGTCTGTTGGTATGGCATGGCCAGGAATCAAACCCAGGCCTCCGGAGTTGCTCATCAACTCTTTAAGACATTGTTCTATTCTCCTAAATGTTGTTGGACATTTTAACTTTTAGGAGGTTATAGCAATGTCTAACTGCCGCTGCTATAAGCAGATGTATGGCTCACTATCTGAATGGGCAAAAAGAATTTCAGTTTTGGATAACAAAGTTTGGTTTTGACTTTATAACATCTTTGTTGTTGGTAAAATTATTTATGCTGTATACATGATCAGATATTATGACTCTATTTTTGCAGTGGTTTTATTCTAATGAAATAACAACAAGCTAAAATGTCAAACTAGTCCCTTAAAGCGTAAATATCTGACCATGAAAATATTGGCTTATTATGTATGAATAATAATAATAATATAATAATAGATGCCGAGTGCTCAAGGCGCTTTATATTATTATTACCCTGGCTTTAGCCCGGCAGCCATCCGCGGCGCACTTGGCATTTCAAGGAATAAATATTCCTGCCAGGTACCCATTCACCTCACCTGGGTTGAGTGCAGCAGGAAATCGACCGGAGTCACTAAGTAAAACAGAAGCCAACCTTCATGTATGCATAAAATCATTTTTGTAGGTAAGGATGTAAACCACATTACTGGATGCCATTACTAGGCTTTCACTTTTCGAACAACGGGAGCATAGCGGCCAAAATTCAGCCAGCAATTGAACATTCTACGCCTAACATATCACTGTTCTCCGTTGTCTCTTAATTGTCATTTTGCATGTTTGTGCAAAACGCGGTCGGCTCAATGAATGAACGTGTGTTACACGATCGCTGATTGACAGATCTATTGTCTAGCAATCTTGTGTTGTACATTGTTCGTTGCTCAACAACTAATGCAAGATCATCAGACAACGGGCCTGGATTTGGGGAAAACGAAGGATTCTCCGTTTTGCACACGAAATTTTGCACGCAAACATAAATTTAACGTCCTGCGTTGTTCAGAATCGACTTGCGAAAGCCCAATATCATACGAGGGCAACAGGTTTAATTGTACCCACCTGAACACCTTGTGCTAGTGATCCACAAGTCAGGAAAGGAGGGAATGAGATATCCTTCTCCATCGGGGTTGGCACCTGTGAAATGATGTACCCATCTAGCGTTTGATATCGGTCTAAGAAGTTTCCAATTGTGTCTCGTCCTAAGCCTCCAACTCCTCTTGGAATTCTGGGGCTATCTTCACTCCTGATACAGGGTATGAAGAAAAAAAAAAAATTGCAAGGATTAAAATAATAATGTGAAAATGACTTGAAGAATTAAGGAAATCAAGGTGAGCTCATTTGTTCATCATCAAATTAAATCAAATCTTATTTTGTTGTAAATTTGTGATTTTACATTGAACTTTGAAGTGATGCAAATACGTGCCCTTACAGTTGTTCATATCAGAGAGCATTACGGGTAGTTTTTCTGGTAAGGAAGTGATTTCATGCTGTGTAAACAATGTGCGTATCAGTGTGTACTAGAAATATATCCCACCATGCTTCCTGATATGAACAACCGTAAAGGCAAGTATTGATACTGTAATAGAAAACTGACACCTAAAATACAAATTTCTTATTACCAAATGCTCTTTTAAAGATTTGACAACCACTTCCACTTTTAATCTTGATTTTTGTTTAAATATCACAATAAGAATATCTGAGATCAACGAAAGTAAATAGAATCAGTAATCTTCGTTTCAGCATCTCTTTCTAGATTGAGATTAACTCTGCTATCAGCAACCATGTAACTAGAGGTATGAGACAAGTGACAGTTACAACATAGCCCTCTTTGAGAGGCAAAACAGCAATATGAATCAGTGGCAAAAAATTGGCAATATCTTGCTAAAGGGTGTACTACGAATTGATCAGAATTACTGCCATTGATAACAAATTTTGATTTGCAATCAATTGCCACCATGTAGCAAAATCCTAAAAGTTGTTTTTCATTATCATTTGAGACTTTAGGAACTCCCATTACACTTTGTAAATGTCAATCAATACTTGTACCCTTTTTAGTCTGGGATTTGGTTATTATTCATATTCCTTTCAACGAAAAAATACATACTAAAAAAAAATTACAAATACAAACAAGGAAGCAAATAGCATTACCTAGCTTCAAGTCTAACAGACAAGTGTCCATAATTTTCTCTCAGGTAGTCTTCTGTCCATAGGTGATAGGCTGGAGAATGTTTCGCTGCTCCCCTCATCACAACAGGCTTGTATTGTTTGATGTATCTCTCATAAAACTCTGCAGGGCTGGGGAAATCCTCTCTTAAGCTATTTATTGATTCAACAGAGTGAGTGGGTTCAGCATGTGAACCAAAGACATTGGCAGGTCGGCCTTTATAAAATGGGTTTCGAGGGTCTAAGTCAGGGATTCCAAAATCAACTTCTGACTTCACAATCTGGATGTTGCTCTGAGCACATGCAATGATGAAAAAGCTACAGACAAAGAGATTTGACACTGCCATGATGATTCTGAAGAAAAAAAAAATTGTTAAAAATAACATAATGTAGACTTAACTTGGAATGAAGTACAGGTATGTGCACATATGACTTCTGGCTAAATATACTACTTTTGCTTTTGATAAAGCTACATGAAGAAGGGATTTTGCACAAAACATGTCCCATTTCATTACTTTTTAAAAAAATTATTACCAGATGTACTGGAAAATGCATGGATCTGCAGTCGAGTTTCCAGGTCTATCTGTCCTCCGACTCGTATCTTCTCATATATTGGATTTATATACGTTCTAGATTTGCTGTGTCAGTGACCGTGTCAAAGTATCATGGGATGCGAATTCTATTCAAGCTCTGACCAGGGGTGAATATATTGGTAGTCAAGCCAGTATTTGTCTAGTATGGTTTTGAAGGAGTTCCCTGATGTTGCATTAACAGCCACAGGTGGTAGGGAGTTCCAATCTGGTACTACGTACTCTGTTTCCAAAGACATTTGCTCTAACATTAAGTCTGCTCCTCTTCTGGAAAAGCTTGAATTGGTGACCACTTGTAGCCTCAACAGTGACTGCCGAGAAGAGCATATCTCTGTCTACAATGTCAATTCCTTGGATAATCTTGTAGGTCTGAATCATGTCTCCCCTTCTCATTCTGTACTGGAGTGAAGGTAGCTTCAGTGCTCGTAGTCCGTCACCATAATCGAGAATAGTCAAGGCTTGAATTAGCTTTGTTGCCCTTCTCTGAACTTTTTCTATCTCCTTGCAGTCTGATATAAATCTTGGGTGCCAGACTGCCTTGCCATATTCTAGAATTGGTCTCACTAGTCCCTTGTATAATCTGCAGATTGTATATTTGTCCTTGAAGACAAAAGTATATGTTTGATAACATACAATTAAGACACGGCTGGCTTTCAGGACTGCCGATGCAACATGGTCATGAAACTTGAGCTTTGTGTCTACGATGACACCTAGGTCACGTTCATTATGGACTTCTTGCAAGACAGTTCCGTTGAGCTTGTGTGAATGATGCTTGTTGTTTTTACCAATGTGTAAGAATTTACACCTTGACTCATTGAAGCCAAGTTGCCATTTCTTGGACCACAGTGCTCATTAACATCTCCAGATCAGCTTGGATGAGATCACAGTCAGCAATGCTTCTTATTTCTCTGAATATCTTTGTGTCATCTGCATATATTCGCACAACACTGGAGACTACTTCCGGGAGGTCATTGATGAAGATGACAAATACCATGGGCCTGAGGACGCTTCCTTGCGGTAGGTATATGGTATCTCAAACCTCACCTCGCTCCATGCAGAAAACTCTCTGTTGACGACAGCCCTCTGAGCTGCCTTCGTCCCGTTAGGAATGCGCAGAGCCAATCCTTCAACTTAACTTTTTCAGAGATGTATTACCTATTTACTTGGGTGTGACTTGGGTGCACAGACGGCAAGCAAAGCTTGTGTAGCAGCTCATTTTTATTTTCCTTGATTTTGCTGACTTTGTACATAACTATATCCAACAATATCCAGCCTGGACCACTCTGTTTACACTTCATCTATTTTTATTAATATGACAACCGACCTCCATTAATGGATCNGCCATTTCTTGGACCACAGTGCTCATTAACATCTCCAGATCAGCTTGGATGAGATCACAGTCAGCAATGCTTCTTATTTCTCTGAATATCTTTGTGTCATCTGCATATGTTCGCACAACACTGGAGACTACTTCCGGGAGGTCATTGATGAAGATGACAAATACCATGGGCCTGAGGACGCTTCCTTGAGGTAGGTATATGGTATCTCACTCCTCACCTCGCTCCATGCAGAAAACTCTCTGTTGACGACAGCCCTCTGAGCTGCCTTCGTCCCGTTAGGAATGCGCAGAGCCAATCCTTCAACTTAACTTTTTCAGAGATGTATTACCTATTTACTTGGGTGTGACTTGGGTGCACAGACGGCAAGCAAAGTTTGTACGTTCATCATATCACTCATCTCTGGTAAGGTACTACAAACTTAAAAGGATGGTTTGCCCAGAATTTTTCCAAGGCAGTTTTGAACTGATTCACTGATCAGATTAGACTGAGCAACTAGCACTGACTGCAGTCTGCAGCATTTTAACAAAACCAAATATGGCTTGAAAGGTCGATTATTACACTTTGTCTTTACACCATCTCAATCTTATTTCTTGATCTAAACGTATAGGGCAAAATAAAGGGCAAATATATCTAGTTTAACACATTAACATTTTTACAGGAATGTGATATGATACGAATACTGAATTCGAGTAGACGCTTCACGGAAAGGTAACTGCAGCTACGCCAGCAGTTCAGGCTACACGACCCTTCAATTACCGCTGATGATGAGCGCGAAGACGAGTTGGGGGAAAACGTAATAGATTGAAGATTCTGTTTGTGATTTTGCACTTGTTATCAAGTAGGTACCAACCTGTCACCTAAACTATCTTATATAAGCTATTCTAATTGCTAAAACTTTGGGAAAATACATACCGGCTTAACAGAACAAGATTCCTCTAGGCTCTAGAGATGTTCTACTTCCAAGGAAAAAACACATCCCATGTATTGTGCACACGTGTACAAATGAGGGCGTGTCAGCTTGTGCTGTGCTGGCTCTGATTGGTCAAGGAGTTTAGAAACTTTTTCTTTTGCAAAACTTTTTCTCCGTTCGTGGACTTTTGGATGAGAGAGAGAGAGAGGGGTGAAGTGGGGTGCACATCAATTATCACCCGCCAAAGAATTCGATTTGTTATTAGATCACACACTCGTCAGTTTACAAAGTTGTAATTGAAATCGGTTTGTTATTGTGTGTTAATTGATTGTGTAAATTGATTAATTTGTCCAATATTTCTCTCAAAGTCTATCTGTGACGCTGTACATGGCTGAACTTCACTTTGGCAAATTGATTATGGATGACAATTTACTCCCTTCTCGCTTACTCTCCCCCTCACCCCTTTCTTCTTCCCCTCTCTAGGCTCTTTAAATGGATTCATTTATTATGATGTATTGGATTTCTTGTTGTCTTCTAAACTTTTGATGGCTGAATAAATAACAGTTATTATAATAATACTCCGATTCCGATTTATTTAGTTCATTCAATTCAATTTTCCCTCTCTCTCTCTCTTATTATTATTATTTTCAATCTGTTGGTCTTATTTTTCTGCTTTTTATTTAATACAAGTAGGTCGCCCCCCCCCCCCCCCCAGTCTTCAATTCTCGGTGCTCGCATGAACAAGGTGGATGACAGGTATTCATAACACTATTCACTGCGATTATAGGGTGTTAGTATGAACACCGATGTGTTCGTTCATTAAGTGCAACACCAATAGGGTCATACAACACCAGTGTATATTGGGATTGTTTTACTTGAACGAGGTCGCAACCGTCTGTCCCTTCATTTTTTATACATGTACTTCATTGAATTTCAATTTTTACTAAAACATTTTTCACATGTTTCACAGCATCCACCCAATCCAGCAGTCCCTGGACACTTGCCTGCTCAATAATTAAACACCGTTTGGGTTTAATTATCAGCCTTATTCCATGGGCGTCGCCCTCCATACGAAAAAAAAGGAAAAGGGACAAAAAA
>BQKZ01000212.1:132735-146067 GCA_036244855.1 Temnopleurus reevesii | reverse complement strand
AAATGCAAATTAAGCACATCAGCTGCAGAATATCCCCATCTTGCTTATGATAATGTGTTGATAACTGTTCCTCACAGGTTTTACATCTACAATTCATCTATTTTGGTCATTAATACTTCCCACAGGTATGTTCAAAAGTAACACAATGACTGGGTATAAATGAGTATCTCTTGCTGATGATTGCTTGCATGATCTGAATCATCTTAATTCATCCAACCATCCATTTTGCTGACTTGTTTCTTGCACGCACAAATCAAGCCTACATGAAGACTTTGGTGGTGGGTATCGTTCTCATTAGTGTCATCTCTCTATAGTCCCATGCATTCACATGCTTGGTGGTGATCATAAGCTCTCATCACTCTCATTGGCTTGGAGTTGCATGTCTTCACCATCTAGTAAACTTTCATGTAATATATCCCCTGCAACATCTGAGTCTTCAATGCCTCCTGTTAATGATAGACAAAGAAGTATATTCAAATCAAATATCAGGATCAAAATCATGATTTAACACAATAAAGTATAAGGAGAATAATTATGCATAAGGGGCTGTCATAACAGCTTGTAACTGACAGTATTCTACTTCCTAAACTTTAATATGTTTTCAGAATGCATATTCTAATTTGCAATTCAACTCAATTCATAAAGCATCCTAAGATTTGACAGATGATAAAGATATTTTCTAATTGAACTTACATCCCGATCAAATTTTCTTGGGTCTCAGATACCCCCAACAATAAAATAAAAAACAAAAACTAAATAAAAACAATAAGCAATATTCAAAAACACAATTCGAAGACAACGTAGTTCTGAAGTTGTGTGACCATTCTTCCCTAAATGATTCACATGAATAAGTTCTCAAGTGTTTATAAAATACTCATACTTGTGCAATTTGACCTATCCAGTCCTATCAAGATCAACGATTTTAATAATACATTCTGAACTTCTTCTGAAGCCAACAACGCACGCCATAACTCAACCACCCTATGACTGGCTTGCAACTGAACGATCATAAGCCAGACGTTCATGTAAGCATTGCCACCACACACTTTGCGATCTGACCCCACTACTGCGTTCTGATTGTCAGATTTGCGCAATCAATTTTTAGCAGTGCAGAAGTAAAATACTCCCGAAAATCTTGATGTGGCGATAAACATGCATGTATTTTGTGAATTTCTTTGTGACATCACAATCAACATGATCAGTGCTCTTGTCTTCTTCTTCTTAGTGGTATTCTGCCTCCTTCATCCTTGAAGATTCTTGCAGAGTAATTGAAAGTGGTTGTATGTGTCATATGGGTAGGGTGCATGTGCCAATATTTACATGGTGCAAGTAAAAACCGCCTGATATCTAGCTGCTGATTGGGGGTGAGCTTATAACTCAGTCGTTATGACTCACGAGGATGTCAAATCCTCGCGGTGGTGTTGCGATTTGACCAGAGTCATGGCGTCACAACTCTATTTAGTCAGTCGCAAGCCAGTCGTAAGGTGATTGAATCATGGCACGTGCCGTAAAAACTTGCATAACGTGAGACTGAAGAAAACGCGTTGATTTATGCAATATCATTGATCTTATATCAATAACCCATAATTCTTTCCCAAACATCTGCAGTTCAACCTGTGCGATATTGACTAAATTAAAAGTGTCTACATCAATTAATTGTCCCTTACCTTGAATAGGGGTGTCTGCTTGAGCCACAGCAGACACAGGTTCATCATCCTCAGGTAGATAATGCTTGTCAAGAGCTTCTTTGATTTGGCTGTTAGCACCCTTTGGATCAAGGTCAAGGGCCCAGGCAAAGTTCGCCAGCGCTTGATGAGTTTGACCAAGTTTCTTGTACACCTAACAGAAGAAAAGAAACAAAATTATGTAATATTGAAAAAAGGAGACTGAAAAGATTGAAAACTAATATTTTAGAATTACCCCTGAAAACAAATTTCAGGTTGGGTTGTTTTTGCCATGTTAAATTTTGTCACCTCAGATCATGCAAAGCTACTTTGTTCCATTCCTTACAAAGAAAAATAATATTTGTTCACCTTGAACTAAGCAACGCCTGTATGTCTAAATTCATATACTCCCTAAATGACCTCTCATTAATCATTCTGAAGCAAAAGCTGGTGTTTCTGGTGTAACAAAAGAAATCATCTAGTCCCCAAACTTATTCATTCATTTTCCCCTCCTGTAACAAAAAAAGTATTTTGGATGGTCCATAATACCACTTACATACTACCACTTAATGCTGAGAATCTGTGCTAAAAATGCTTCTTCCTATATTGTCTTATCATGTTTGCATTAAAAAAGGTTCAAACTATAACCCTTGAAATGACTATGATGTCATACCTTGCCGATCAGGAAGTAGACTAAGGATTCTGATGGCGTCATCTGCTTCATTTCTTCTAATTCTTTCAAGGCATCCTGCAATCAAAAGGGGAAAAAGGAAAACAATGCTAATTGATATACTAAGCCCCATTCCTGTGTTGGAAAAAAAGAATTTCCACAACAAAACTGAAGGGAGTCACAGCCTTCAGTATTTGATAAGATAATGCTAAAAGCTTCATTTGAACAACCCAATGTTACCGCAGTTGGTATAAAGTCGATGTGGATATTGGATATTGACAGTGCCAGTGTCAATGCCAGTGGAAATTTACTCCATCCTTCCCGATTCCAACACCAAACAGGGTAAGCAGCAACTCCCATCATTTAATTTCTTTTGGTATGACGCAAACAAGAATCGATACTAGACTTCCAGGTCAGGAGGCAAGTGATCTAGTGATTGAGCCAACACACCGGTTGCTTTCTCTATTGTTAATTCCGTCTGAATTCCGCAATAGGAATTCAAATCACTTATTCATGTTTTCTGCAGTATAAAAGCCCAAATGCACATAAGCTCTTATTGATACACATATAAAGAAATATAACATCTTGCGGGAAAAAAGTGATAGACACTATATTTGTCGTACCTGGTATTTCTCTGTGGCAAAGAGAATTGATGCTCGATGGAATCTACAAAGAGGATTCTTTGGTTCAAGGCGCACAGCTTTGGCTAGGGTAGCTAGGGCTTGTTCTGACTTGTGAAGGGCATGTTGGACCTGTGGCACGATCAGAATAAAGGGGAAGGGTGATTACATTGATGAAAACTTGTTTCAAAACATTTGAGAAATGATTTGAGCATCAGATTCATGTACATGCAATCCACTCTGCTAATGATTAACAGAAATTTGAATAATGTTTACTTCAAAGGTCCATACAAAACATCTTTCCTTCATTTTAATCTGCTTTTTCAACTCATTTCAGTGTAAACTTTTCTCTCAGATGAAACCACATACTCAGTTCCAAACATTTGATAAATGTACAAAGCACATAATGACTATGTTACACAAAGTTTTTTTCAATCAATACATTATCTGTTAATGTTTTTTGAATATCAATGGCAGATTAAATGGTGCAATTCTTCTATGACAAATAACAATAAAAATCATCCTCCTTCAACCTAAATTAGGAGTTGAATCTCAAGTAAACATTGAGCAGAACAATGAGAAAGATACTTACGACACTAATATGAACAAGCAATACTGAACTCTGTGGATTGATGGCAAGTGCTTTACAGTAATGCATCTCTGCTAAAGCAAACTTCTCCTGTTTGTAGTAGATCATACCAGTACCATACCTGATCAAAAACAAAGTTTGTTGAAGAAAATAAGGCCATTTATAAACTAAATGATTTCCTTTAAAGGAACGCTATCATGCTAGTCACACAGGGACTATAATTCTACCACTTTACCAACACAAATGCAGTTATTAAGCATGAAATCGCAATTTATGAATCTTTCAAGGGGCAAAATCTTGAAACCCTCAATCATTGACAGATGCTCTGAATATCTCGTCATGCGTAGAGCAAATGTACAGTGATATGAATACATTACCCATTATAGGATATATTTAGTGTGGAGAAGACGATTCAATATCTTCTACATTGAGGGATATCCTGAACATTTCTCACAAACTTTGAAGTATGTTTAGACAATTATAGACATTACAGAATTACTTGAATCAGCAGCACTTATGTGGAAAAGTATAAAATTACATATTTGCATAAAATTTCCTAAAATAAACACAAATATAGATGTACTTACCATGCATTATAATGTCTAGGGTTTATCCTAATGGCATTCCTAAAGCAAGCCATAGCTCTATCCAGTTCCTCAGTAGCTACATACTCATGGCCAAGTAACGTGTAGGCATAGGAAAACTTAGGATCAACCTGGAAAAAGGACAGATGGTAATTTACAGAATTTATTTACGTACTCATAACCACGTAGCGTGTTGGCACAAGGAGACTTATGATCAATCTGGAAAAATAGATTAGTATATAACAGGAATTTGCTACATAACCATGTAGGCACATAGAAACTTAGGATCAACCTGGTATACAAACCAATAGTTAATGACAGAATTTAATTTCACAAATGAAAAAGTATGCCAGGGTTTGCTAAACATTTTTATGATAAGCAGGGTATAAGGGAATGACATATAAACGCTTCTTTTGTACATTTTTAGAAAAAATAGAGGATTTATATGGCTTTGTTAAAAAAAAGGACCATCTCACCTTACAATTAGAAAAACAATGTAAACAAAAGATTAACAAAAATTAAATTACTGGGTAAAATGGAAGATTTAAATCAGTTTTGAAGATGGCTGAGGTTATCATCGCAAGAATGCAAAGGTATATTCAAAAGTCTGGATGGAGGAATGTTTAGTTTGCAATGTGTCTGATGCTATGCAGAAATAATATGTTTGGGTGTTTTTATTTTCTTGGATTATTATTAACCTACCTGTATTGCTCTTTGGAAAAACCTAATAGCAGAGTCATGCTCCTTTTGTAAACTGAAGCAGTTACCAGCTGCACACCAAGCCTGAAGCAAAGAGAGAAAAAGTTTATCAGAAGATTTTGACGAGTAGAATATAATTGTGATGAGTAGAACAGTTCCCATGCAATATATTTGCATGAAGACTTGAAATTTATGAATGCAAATTAGTTGAAAAAAAAAATAGGAGGCCACAGTTTAATTCATCTGGCCATTTCTCTGATTTGGAGAAATTTTGTAATTTCAGGACATTATTTATTTGATTTTTTTTTACCACAATTAGTATACATATGAATGCACATCATACAGAATGAAAATTCTGGTAGGGTCAATACTGGAAATTAAAAACCAACTTGAAAATTTGTTATGTATTTCTGTTTATGGGGCCTAAAAGGCTCTATAACCTAAAAGGCCCAAATGCCCCCCCCCCTCCAATCTTTTTAGGGTTAAAGTCAGTGCGTCATGATCGACAGGACTTCCGGTTGGGAGCGCGCACGGACGGCGTGTTGTGTATTGGCAACAACGATATTTGAACATTTCCTTATTTACGCACCTTGCCAAGCTCAGACACTCGGAAAACTTCTTACAAATTTCTGATCCATGATTCCTCCCCTCTTCAGCTTCGATTTTACTAAAAATTTACGAAACGCATACGTATGCGATTGCCGAGATGCAAGCTAGCGAAATATAACTTACTCGCTCACTATTCCAGGCTAAAAATGCCATGATTTTTCTGTTCGCCAATATTCGTAATCAAAATGGCAGCAGCCAGTTAGCCACGCCCTGAACGTCATGTTGCCCCGCCTTTAAAAATTATTTGTGCTGAAATAAATCAATTCCTACCAAGAAAAGTGCTTATATTTTTACTTTTATGAGATATGATAGAAAACTAAATTTCCATTGACTTTGTATACAAAATAGCATTTTGAAGCAATTTGGAGGTTGACAATTTTTGTTCTTCAAATGCACGTTGCGTGACGACCACTGATACGGGTGTGCTAAATTTGGTTTCAGAAGTTGCGTAATGAGTGAAAGAAAATTGTCCTTAACATTTGCGGTGAAAAAAATTGAGTTGCGGACTTATTGCGTAAAACCCCTCGAGGGAGGGCCTAAAAGGGCCCCAGTATTTTTATGGTTAATCCATGAATATGAGAAACTCTTCTCCTTGTTTTTTCTGACCTGTGGAGACTCTGGATTGAAGTCTATGAGATCTTGTGCAAGGGCTGAGAGTGCTGTCTCCTTCTGTAACTGCCAGAGTGTTGTGGAATAGATATCCATGTCGCCTAGGTGATGAGGTTCTAATCTTCGTACTTCTGCAAATATTGACTCCGCCTATTTCATAAGCCACAAAAATAGGAGGAAAAAAAACAATAACAATCATGATTAAAACAATGGAGTTATCTCTTATACAAATTACAGAATATAAGGCTATGAAACACCAACAAAAGACAACAGCAAAAACAGCATTTTTCAGATTGCTGACAATGATATAAGGCTTACCACTATTTGAGGAGAACAAAACTCCCTGATTTTTTTTCCAAGATGAATTTTGAAACTCCCGGGATGACTTTATCTATACAATTTACTCATTTTAACATGTTTTTCTTTTACCCCTCCTCAATTTCCATTATTCATTATGAGTAACAAAACATTAGTACATCGGTGTATAAACATGTCAAATTCCCTGATTTTCACCGTTTTCCCCCGAATTGAGGGCTTTTTATCATATTCCCTTTTTTCCAAGATGAATTTTCAAACGCCCAGGATGACTATATCAATACAATTTACTCATGTTAACATATTTTCCCCAGACTGGAAAAGAGTAGGAACCCTAAATCATATTAATTCAAAGGCCATTTCCAATACGAATGACTAAATGTTGTCATTTGTTTTCATTATTCCATGACCAAATATTTGGTTACACTGATTGGCTATTTCCATGTCTATGACACTTCATTTTGGTATCTAAGAAAATTATGATAAACTTACTCACATATTTCCAAATAAATGCAATTTCAATGTAATTGAACAAATATCCTGATGAGAAGCATACCTTGTGATATTGAACCATTTCAAACAATGCCTTGCCGACCTGACATAGCACCCATGCTGTGTTGTAGTGTTGAGGTGGAAGTGATTTGAATAACTCTACAGCTTTCTTGAGTTCATATCGACTCAGCGCTTGGTATGCTTTACCCACATCCCTTAGAAGACGAAGGAGGCCCTCTGTATACAGAAATCAGCAAAAATTATTCATTATAAAAAAAAACTTTTCTAATGGCTTCAATTTAAAGTTTGAAGCTATTGTTATCAAGAGAATAGAGATGCTATTGAAATTTTTGTTTCATTCGTTTCCCTCTCTTTTCAATTATCTATAATCGGTTTTCTATTAATTTCCAAAAATGTCTTAGTAACGTTACTAGGCTAGAAAAAAATAGCTAAGAATAAAGCTACAAAGTCTTCTTCACAAATGAGAATAATTATTTGTTCTTCCAAGCATTTCAAATATTCTAATATCTAATATTCTAATTCTACTTTTTCGATGATTGCCCTTCCATTCTATTGTGAAGCGTCATAAAGATTTGAACAAAACATTTAAATATTTACATTAATTGACAAAGGGATTTTTAAATTAAAATTATCAAGATTCTAAAATGGATGAATAAATCCTTTTCACAAGGCTACATACCTGCTGATGATTTTTGCATATCAGCGATCTGGAGCTGCAAATTGGCAACAGCACTGTTGGCTTTATTGAGTTCATTTGATTTCTGGTTTTCTAGTTTTGTTATATCATCTGAATCAGGTGGGTTTGTGATGGTAGAACTTCTTGTTGTTCGTGCTCTCGTCTTTCCCTTCTGCACTTTACTAACACCCGTTTTTGTTCTGTTTGAGGTGGTTTTGGTTGTTGCACTTGTATTTTCCTGTTACAGATGATAATAAAAAATATTTCCATAATTTATGAAATTACATGAAATAAATTTAATGCAAGAAAATGACATCATTAAAATAAAAAAGGAAAAATAAGGTATACAAGTTATGTAAATTGATCAATAATGCATCATAAAATGGATTATAAAACAATCAAGAAGGAAGAAAAAAAAGAAAAATACACATTTGAATCATCATAGATTGAGAAGCTGCATCTTATAACTCCCATTTGGGGGAAGTGCTGTATTTCAACAAAATGATCTGGTTACTTTCATTTATAAATTCATTTAATTAAAACTTTGTTTTCATGTCTATCATACTGGTTGGTATTTATTTTTCTATGTATCTATTTTGGTGTATGATGAACAGCACCTTGATAAATTATATTTTCTTCATATACCTCACAAAAGTTTCTTGACCTCTTATCAATATGTCCAATAATTATAGACAGCATAATTACTGTATGGCCTGTACCTAGACAAACACATCAATGCAAACATTACACAAGGGGATGACGCATAGACTTACTTTGACAGAGTTTGCATTACTGAAGAGACGGGAACTCCTTCTCACCCCATGTGCAGATGGAAAGAGTAGTTGTACTGGTGCTCTATAAGGGCAATAAATAAAAATGCTGTTTAGTTGTAGCCAATCAATTGAAATACAATTGCATAAACACATCTTTAATTTGAGCACAAGGAGAAAAATGCTATAAAAACATAATCATCATGGCAATAAAGATATTACTGTTCATATATATATATATATATATATATTTTATATTTATACAGAATAAATTACGAGTATACTTGTCGTACAGACTGTTTCACCTGAAGGTTCATCAGCGACTAACTATATACTTTAATAAATAAGCAATATATATATATACACAAGGATGATTTCAAAACTATGATACACTAAGTACGCATACCAGAAAAAGACATTTTAACATCAATATAAAAATCATTCAGCAATATCATTTCTGCATTCACAATTTTTTTTTAATCTATACCAATGACATATCAATGGCATTGGATTTCTCCTAAATATATCAAATTATATGACATGAAACAAAACCTGCATCTGGTAAAGATTTCTATTGGTGCCTGATAGTTGTATGTTAGTTTGAATAAGGCAGTTTGATATCATCTGCTAAGATTTCTTACCCTGCATTGGATGGGCTTTGCTGTATTGATGTGAGGGCGGGGTCTTTGGTGTTACTACTGCTTCCTGATTGGCTGAATACAGGTGGCTTGATACCCTGCGGACCTCTTCTTGTTGGGCCCTGGTATAATAAGCATTCATTGGATAATCAATACCCAATCAGCATGAAATACAGGCAAATATTTTATATATTCACATTTATTATGCAGGATCTGTAATATGATTAAAGGGGAACTTCACCCAGATATTTATGCACTCTCCGTGGATGAAGAAAAATATGAGTGAAAAGAAAAAAATCAGTGAAAATTTGAGCAAAATCCAACAATCCATTCGAAAGTTATGAATTTTCAAAGTTTTGATTTAAACCCCTCATGGGCTCCTTAAATTGGCAATGTACAGGCACAAAATGGCTGCCAACATGGAGAACTCTCCATTCACTTTGTACACAGAATTTCACATTTCCCTCCTTTTCTATAAAAGTAGACAATAAATCAACTTCCGAAATGCATGCAGAATCAAAATGTCCATATCCTGTCTCTTATACACATCTAGATGTGTATAAGAGACAGGTACAATACACGGACGAATTGTTGAATGGGCGCTATGTCGGGATTTCTTTGTCTTCATGTAACAATTTACTTTTGTACCGTCACTTCTTGAAATCGTGGACATTATGTTACGCTTTAACGTGTATTCTTTTATCATGCGAAAATTCAAGGAAAACGATTATATTAAGTGGCATCGGTTTTCTTTTGAAACACAACTTTATATGGAAGCGCCGTAGTGTAGTGGTGCTGACTCTCGCCTTTCAACCAGAAGGTCGTAGGTTCGAATCCCACATATGGCTTCAATTCATCCATATTGTGCTGCACTCGACCCAGGTGAGGTAAATGGGGACGGCAGGAAGAAATTCCTTGTAATGCGGAGCGCCGTAATGGTTGCCAGCTAGAGCCGGGTAATAGTGAGTGTACAGCTTTCAGAGCCATGAACACCGATAAGGTGGACCTGTGCGCTTTACAAGTAGCCACCATTATTATCATTATTATTTTTTCCCGTATTTTCTTTCTTTCGGGGTTACTGTTCAATGTAATTACACAAATTAGGGATAAATGACGTTCAATAAGGTGTTCCTTTAGAATATGTATTGATGCAAATTATAGTCTCTGTTTACATTTACATGTTGTACAAATATAAAGCAGATGGTTATTACAAATAACATTCATTATCAAATTTATGACTTTGTTATTATTGGGTCNTACAGTGAATGGGGTTATCACATTGTCTGGGGTCATTGTTGGGTCACTATTGAAGTCTGGTGTGGTGAACGGTAGTGGTCTGATACCAGATAACTGAGTGATCAACTGGTCCTACAAAAAGAGAAAATGACAAAAATAAGAAAACATTAAAAATTAATTATCCATAGCCACTTATCATTTTGGTGAAAGTACTTTTAAACTTTTAAATTTGAGAATTCCAAATTATGCAAACTTGAATTTGCTGGAAGAGGAAAGGTGAAGTTAGAAGTAAAGCTTATCCGCATTGTGGTAACAAACTATACCGCCTCACTCTTGTGCATAAATCTTTTTGCCATGAAAAAGCGTGAACTTCTTGTCTAGTGTTTCCCTGTCCTAAAGTTTGCTAAAGTTTTAATTTTTGCTATAAAAAAATTATGACAAAGTATCAATGAGCATCTCTACTAATTGTGCGGACAGAATCGGTTTCAGACCCGTTTCAATCAAACTGACCATTGGTATTTATTTATGCTTCATCTGCCAATACAAAATTCTGTGATTATTCCCTAAATCAATGCTATTGAGTTCCTTGACTTTACCTTGCCTGGAAAAGATTAATACACAATTCCATGATTGGTTGGGGACTCGATTATCTCCTGTGACACTGGTTCAGATATAAGTAGTATAAGCCTTAGTAACGGCCATCTACCAAAGATATTTCTCTCCCTCTGAAAGCAACAAAAGTTACCTGAGGAGTTTCTGCTGGTACAGGTGTTACATCTGGTGCAGTATTAAGGTGCCCTGTTCCTCCCATGTTCTCTGTGTCAAGGATAGGGAAACTATCCTGCTGGTTTGGAGTGGTGGCTACCGTCGGTGTGGAAGTGAAATGGAAAGTCTTCTCTGGGTCGATCTTCTCTCCTAAAGAAAGTATAAAAAAAAAGAGTAAAAAAAAAACAATCCCTCACTTGTGGGAAATTCGATATAAATCATTGTTTTATTTATTTAATGTGTCCTCACATTTATAAATAAAGGATTGAAATAATTGTGAGATTCTCTTTAGGTTTCCCCGAAGATTATACACAAAGAAGTAACCTCTCTAGAATGATAAAACTGCGAATGTCAGTTCATGATACTTTGTATACTTTTTCTTACACTACTTATCAAGTCATATTTTCAAATGCTGTTTTTGACTGTTTGATGAATACATATTCATGATTTATTTTATTTACTTTTTTTGTTAACTCTTGAAGATGGAAATATGTAATAAAAATTAAAAATCTAGTAAATGTTCAAGCAACCCTTTCATGATTATTGTGTTATTGAAGCACAGGGTACTGCAGAACCTGTGGCAGTATAAAAAAAAAAGAAAACAAAAGAAAGCAAATATTGTGAAGTGACATGACCTTACCTAGATCACAAACTGCTTCAAAGGAAGTCCAGAGGAAAGGATTGTGCTTCAAAGCAAGTTTATGTGCCTCAATTGACCTTGATATCCTTTCAGTTTCACTGCAACACAAATAAAAGACCAAACAAAATTCAATATAATAAGACAAAGTACCTACTACATGTAGATCTACATATTCACATTACTAAATAATGCCTCCAGCACCACCTCACGTTGGCGGAGGCAAAAAAAAAAAAAGAGTTCATGAAATATATATTGCCAATCATAATCATAAGGGCACACAAACAGGTTATTCTTTACATCATAACATAAATGAGATTATGGCCAAATACCAATTTTTTAAACAAATAAGAACAGTAAATTTGTATGATTTAAAACCAAATTTTGGGAATAATAATCTTTGCGAGTCTATCTACAGTATGGTCTATTTGTGTCCCAAATTTCCTTTCGTTAACTGTTTCTTCATGGTCAGGATGGAAGGAGAGGGGGGCAGTAGCTAAAGCTGATCGTGACATAAATAGTCCAATTTCAGCAACACTAAGCCCTGCTTTACTGGATTTAATAATAATAATAATATGAATATTTATGCTCTGACGCTCATCGCGCTCAACAGAAAACAATAATTTACACAGACATTTAATGAGGATTTGGTATATTCTGGATCTTACCTGCACAATTTTCCTAGTACTGATAATGCATAGGGCGCCGAGTCTTTGAAGTCATTAGCAATGTCATCACACGAGTGCGGCTTCAAAAATGAGGATCCTAATAATGCAGTTTCACAGTCTGAGAGCCTGGAAATACATCGTAAAAGAACAATGAAAATGATACAATTCAATTAAGAAAAGTACAAATATTACTCACAACTTGTTTACCAAAAATATAAAAAGCCATTTCCATTATAAGTAATCAAATGGATACATTATAATGTGATCCAAGAGAAAAACAGAGATAAAACAGTGTATTAACCCTCTCTGCATTGCATTAATTCTTGAGGGAGGGATTACACAGCCCCAGCCACCAGCATAGGGACTGCGAAAAATAAGAAAGCACGCTGGCTATCGTGTAGACTCATTGACTTTACTCACAAAAAAAATCACTTCAAATCACTGTGAGCAGAAGTGGCAAAGGCCTTGGACAAAGCAAACAACTCCCATTCAACTCCCATTAAAGATAGCTACATGGATAAAAAAGAAATTTCCATCCTTCTTATTATATGGAAAATATTGAACAAGAGTAGCACCTGGGACTTTCTTTAGTGATCATGAAGTTCTTGTGAAAGTTGTATACTTTGTCCAAAGCCATGGTCCCTTCTGCTCAAGGTGCACAAGGGTGTGTAGTTGTGCACAAATGCAAACAATACAATTAAAGTGTTCAGACGAGCTAACACAGGCTGATGCAGGATCTTCTTTCCTGATGGTTTGATAAAAAAAAACTGTAACAATTTCTGCATACAGTATAAAATGATTGAAAAGATAGATCATACTTTTCAAGATCGAGGCAGCATCTCGCCATGAGGAAGCGGCAAGCTGGAGTTGGACATCCTTTGGTCTGTAGTAACGTGTAGGCACTCATTGGTTGGCCTGATCGATAGTAACATGTAGCAAGGAGGAATAGCCCTTCATCAGACCCAACTGAAACACAAAAGATAATAGATAAAGTTGCTAATCGTGCCCATGATTGAAATGAACGCAAATATCATCCATGTTTTCACAAAATGATGGTAGCCAAGGGGAAT
>BQKZ01000212.1:114549-124895 GCA_036244855.1 Temnopleurus reevesii | reverse complement strand
AAAAAAAAAAAAAAAAACCTAAACAGCTAAAAGTCAAGTGCTCCCAATGTTGCAGAAAAAAAGGTGACTATACCGGACTTTTAGGGTATGAAAGAATTCTTTGATATGCAGGATTATTAATATGATTGTCCATAGACAGCTTACCCCAAAAGAAGTAATGGCTAAATATCTACCTCACTTGCAAAGAGGAAATAATTACGAAAGATGATTTTAGGAATAAGACTGTCATAATATGTTATATTTTCATATTGATTTATTGCTCTTCATTTTAAGCATATTAATGAATGATTGATATTGAAAATGTGTTGCCAGTCGTCCTGTGCAGAGTACGTTGTCTAAAATAAATAAAGAAATCAAGAGATGAGGAACCAAACGTAGCACTCAAAATTTTCGTTTTTATCACACTAGCTTTCGGCTTTCATCAGATGTATATCAACATGATCAATATGTTCATGCACCAACCTATATAGCATTAACTTACCGTTAACGTAATCGGGCGCGACGTGCACTCTTCATGCATTTTCGCGGTTTTTTCTTTATATTTTACCGTAAAAGGTGCCAGTCCCCTTTGCCACCCCTGGCTACACGCCTGGTCACCATTCTGATTATCATTACCATATTTTCCATAATCTGTCGTGCTCATCATATTCAGCTTATCATTTTCACCATTACCAGTGATTATCATCCATCTGTTTGTCATTCTCATTTCGTGGACGGGCTTTGTAGATGAAATTGCAAAGAAAGCCAATACCGGTACATGCCTTAAATTTGTTTATATAGATATAAATCTTGTCTTAATAAGAAGTCTAGACGAACCCTATATAGTGTTTGCTATTATACAATGCCTATTCGATTACGCTAGTGGTGCTTGGTCCCGTATAGCGATGTAAAACGACTAAAAATAATTCAAAATAGAATTGTAATTATCAACGATTTAGAACCTAGGTCACATGTTGGATTTAACGAACTTGAGGAAGCGGGTCTCCTCCACTTCACTCAAAGAGCAAAACAGCTTGCGTTGCACCATGTTCATAGAATATTTTATAATAATGTTAGCCACTATATGTCAGAAAATTTTTCTCGTGTGTCAAATGTACATAGACATAATACGAGACACAGCCAATTGAATTTTGTTTTACCGAAACGGACAAATCAGGACGGAAACTCGTTTTATTTCAATGGCATTCAACTTTGGGATTCCCTCCCAACCCACGTAAAACTGATTAAAAGTTTCCCCCACTTCAAAATTGTACTTAAGAAATATTTGAAAACCGAATCCCTTCGGGGCCTTCGATAAGTTCTGTTTATTTAATATACTTTTATGTACCTATAAATGCGAGTTGTTACTGTCTTTTCAGACCCTGTAACGGTCCATGTGCGTTAAATGTTTTACCAACTGTTTTTCTATGTAACACTTTGGATCGATTATTGTTGTCTTTTGTTGATTTTATTTTTGTTTTATGATGTATGTTGTACTTATATTAAGGACCCCATTGGAAATAAGCCTTTCGACTTTCATGGGTTATCCTTGTCATGGTATCGTATATGTTATATCTGACGAATAAAATCAAATCAAATCAAATTCCCTAAATTCCCAATACTGGAAATTCAATTTAAAGAACTAGTCGGGGATCATTCTAAATTGGATGGAAACTTTTAATCCGATAGATGTTTATTTTATATGATTGAAAATGTTAACCCAGTATTGAATTAGTTTCTGACTACAACCTGTTATATTTTGTCACTTTCAATCTAAGCATAGAGAGTAGGCTACGGTATACCTGCAAACTATCGTTGCCAACATTACCAGCTCCAATATCTTCATCATTACATTTGATTATCAACATCATTATCAATCTGCAATGATGAGTTTCGATTCTACTTATCATTATTATTATTGACTCTGAGTCCTGCCCAGTTCCTTACTTCCGCCATGACGATCATATTCCCATGTACCATGCGTGGTTATTCTGACTCCTAATTGACAATTTACCATCGCCCAAAGGAAGAACTCAGTATATATACAGTTTGCATTTTCTGAGTTGGACCACTCTTTTTGTGGGAGATGTAACAGGAACGCGTATAGATAATGCATTCTGGTGTTATAAAAAGGTTTCCAGATCTGTTTTCGTAGTATACTGAATGCGTCACACGAAAAAGGATTATCTACTCGCTACTTTGGGGAATAAAAAGGTAAATATTGACAAAAAATGCTACAAATACTGGGTTTTCTGAGGGGGGGGGGGGGGGGGGCAGCCCTGCACCACATCCGATCACTCCATTCCGACTCATATTGAGCACCTTATCGCTTGCTGCATTACATATTACTCCACTCTGACTTTTTGGATTAAAAAAATACATCTTTATTAAGCAATAGAATTTTTGTTTAAACAAATATCGTTGCAAAGCAAATCGAGTTCAAGCATATACACGGTATTCTTTGAACGGGTGATACATTGTCCATATGAAAATGGAATACAACTTTTCTCCTTGAAATGAAGCATTCAGTAGTTTTATGAGGTTGTTACTTAATTGTTATATTATAATGTTAGTATGTGAAAAAAAAAAACGTTTTGATTATTTTTAACCGAACATGGTTACATTAGCACGTAAGGAACTTTTACAAATAAAATAATCTGAAATTAAAAAAATCTTTTTACCATTTACCATTTTTACCATCTTTGCTCTATCATCTTAAATGTTGAACAGGACATAAAATAGCCAACGTCAACATAATTATTCAAGATGGCATTGCTTTCAGTTTCGCTCAATACAACAAATACAACAAAGCAACAAAAAAAAAAGATAATTCAACAACATCGCGATCACAAATAACCTCCAGAATCGTCATGTTCTCATTGAATTAATACAAATCCGATGAAAAGAATTTGAAAATGTGAGTAAATCTGATATTCCGTTCAAAAGTTATGAATTTTCAAAGTCACAGAATTTTGACGATCACTGACTGCCACTCATGTGGATCCGCGCGATCGGCAGCATCGACGGAATCTTTGACGTCATGTCAGACAATTCCTCATTCACATTCAATTTTTATTAATAAATTAATGTTAAATTTAGAGCAAGGTTGCAACATGTTTCTTCACACAATACATGTATAATCAATAAAGAAACGCTATACCCTAATAAAAAATTGGTATTTTGTTGACTTTGCCGGAAAAACCGAAACGTGAAATTTTGTATACAGCGTGAATGAGGAGTTGTCCGACATGACGTCACAGATTCCGTCGACTGCTGGTCGCGCGGATCATCATCAACGGTATGGTATAGGGATCGACTTTGAACATTCATAACTTTTGAACAGATTGTCTGAATTCGCACAAATTTTCACTGGTTGTTGAGCTGATTTTTCTTCATTCAATGCGAGCACGATAAGTCCAGGGGTTGGTTTTCCTTTAAATATACAAGAAAGACTTTTTGTATGACGTGGAATGGAATCCAACTGGGGACCTATAAATCGGTTCACATCAATATATCTTGTGAATGTTTGATTATATATCTTTTGAAGCAATCATGGCATATCATAATGTAATTGACATTATACAAAGGATTTATATGAAATTCAACATTGCGAAATTCAATCAAATCCATTTAAGGGGAACCAGACCCTGGAATTAACATATCATCATTAAATAAGAAAAAATTGAGTTGAACAAACGGTGAAATCGAACAATGCATTTAAAAGTTAAGAATGGCTAAATTCCCAAAGATTTTGACAATTGCTACCGCTGATGAGGATCAGTGCGGTATATAAACAAGAATGAATTCCATGACGTCATGTCGGACGACTACATATAATCACTCTGTATCTGAAATTTCACATTTTTCTTCTTTTTGCCAGAAAAATTAACGTAATCATGTTTTTCACTTGAGTGTAGCTTGCCTATCTCGATTCTACAAATATTTATATTATGATGTCATGTTGAACTACTATTCTAAATTTGACATTTATCCATTTTTAAAAAGTTTATGTACATATTGTATGTCCACTAGTATACGTGAGAGCTTCCGCCAATGCTGCCGAATGCAATGCTGCCCATCAGCAGCAGGGATCGTCATATCATTGAGAATTTGAAAAAACATAATTTCTGAACGGATTGTCTGCATAATTTTGTTCAAATTTTCACAGTTTGTTCATCTGATTTTCTTCATTCAATGAGAGCACGATAATTCCCGGGGATGGTTCCCTTTTGATGACATAAGCATATTAAATTCTCAAATTTTATCATAATCTTTATCATTCTATATTCCTTTGACATATACATTTATATATATATATAGGCCTATATATATTTTTTTTTACATAGCTTGTGTTTGGATTAATGATTTTGTGCAGCAAAACATATATACAACAGGTTTTTATAAAATTTCTGCTTCAATGCACAGCAATTCAGATTAATGGTAATTCCCTTATATCGTAGACATTATTATAATTCATGCAATTCAAAAGACACGTGGAGACACATATGGGTCATTAAAATTCAACATCGTTTGCTCTAACCACTCTCTAGAAAGTACTAGGGGAAGTTAAAGTGAGATTTACATTTGCAGTTGTGATGTTTCCATTCGGGGTTTCGGTTATATACAGTACCCCAATAAGAATATGCCCGATAAACTGGCCATACTAGTATTCTATTCAGGATATACTTAGCGACTATGAACTTCGTTTCACCAAAATCGGTACATCGAGTCGAAAAATATAGCAAATAGTTTAATTAGGTTATGGTATGTTTTGTGTTGTCCATGCAAACAGAAATCGTTACTCTCTGTATGCCCCCTTTTTGGTTTGACGACTTTTTAATTCACCTTTGTTCTTCAATAAACCGTGTTTTATTTTGTTCAGTCATTTGTTAAATCTGAATCTTAATCTTCTTTTTTTTTCATTCCCATTTAGGGTCTTGAAAAAAAGAAACAGTGTTATGGGATCAGTTCGGACACTGCACAAAACATGTCCTATAAACTTTGATCTGACACTGCTAAAAAAAGACTATGCACCCTTCCAAAGTGTGAACCTTTTCGACGATGGATCATATCTTGAGTGAATGTTCTTACCGCTCGGGATTTGTATAGTCCTACCATTATTGACGACGCAGCCTTATTGTTTATAGATGCCTATGAGAAATGAAAAATATCCCTCAAGAAGGGGTGTCAGATATGGCGATTCTGGTAAAAGTAAAGTACTTGAACAATTTAGAAATTTGTATGAATTATCAGCAAATGAGTGAATTCCAGACAAGAGACTATAACCTATGGTATCATAATTAACTTGGACTTGAAACTCTTCTCCAGATATCAAGATTGAAGAGGATGCAAATTTGTTATCTTTTAGAACGACCACTTGAGAAGATACTCAATTCTCCATGACGATCGATGGGAAGTGAAGAAGCTGATGTCGATGTACAACCAAACGGAAGGGGCGAGATGCTTCCCGTCTCTTTTAACATGTTTGATCCGGCTACAGATGTATATAGTATTTATAATCTTTGAGCCTTAAGCACTAACATTGATCACAAATATCGCATATCAGTCGTATTTGATTTCCGAGAAAATATGCTGTTAGTGGTCGACGTACATTGGCTTCAGATTCCTATCTATAATTTACATATTTATTTTTTATCTCTCCTTGTGAATGGTAGTTAAGATTTTAGAGAGTTAGGTGGCCCGACATCTAACAAGTTTCACGTTCTCGGACACCACGAATGAATTTGCCTTGTCTAGTGTGCCCTTGAATGAAACCAAAATGTATTTCTTTTTTGCCAATATGACACCGATCGACAGTGTTTGCAAAATCTACTTTAATTGGCCCCGTAACGTTGAGCGTAACACTAGTAGCATTAATCAAAGAATGGCTGGTATGATTACCGAGGTTTGAATTCATGGTAAATGGTTGTTCAAATTGTCCATTACCAGGCAAGGTACCATCCGTGTCAGCCACAGCGTCTGTATTTTGGATCTCATGAGGTTGTTCATTGTCAGGTTCATGCGCAACATCTTGCGGATGAAGTTGCTTCTTGTTGACATCGTTTGGATCCACAAGCTCTGGTTTAGGATCGACGATGATTGGTGGCTGGTTGATCCTAGTGACGGCAGCCTCTGGTTCGGGTGCACTAGCCTCCTTCAGTGCCTGTGGATCAACCTGCGATTGCTGACTCTGCTGAGCAATGTCTCTTGAGTCAGAAGCACAAGCCATTTTCCGTTTCCGTCCAACACCGCCAAGCACCGCATCGGAAGAGCCGCCGATGCCAGCTTCTATCATAAAGACATCTTCATCTGAGCTACCCGAGGAATTGATCGCTTTCATGTCAACAACTTTAGTCTTGCCTATACATCTTTCTGTACCACCATTCTCACCATTATCAGCATCGTTGTCAAGCTGCGCTTTAGAGGTCTGAGGCTGTCCCTTTGCTGATCCTGTCCCTAATTTATATTTTCCATCTTTTACCGTTGGATAGCTAAACTCCCGGTCAGTGTGTCTTGTTGTCCGGGGACGCGACTGGGTCTGGTCTCGTGGCGAAGCTCCCTCATCTTCACTAGTAAGCATGGAGACATCAGTGTGAGGTGAGGCAGGGGAAACTGGTGAGGCCCTATCTGGAGGGGCCGCACTAGGTGATGATTGAACCCTCACCCACTGGCTTGTTCGGTATCCCCGGCCATTTTGAACAGTTGGGATTGCTAAGTTATGGACGTTGGTAAGGGGGTTTGGTCTACAGAATGTTGTCTCTGCAACTTGTTTCCTTGTTTCATCATATGTGACAGCAACAGGGACATACTGCGACCTGGAAAATGACAGAGTGAAAAGGAATACACTGGTAATGACAGTTACTCTACAAACCGGAATGATGAATTATATCAATAGCACTTGGTCGATGTTTTGTTCATTCGGGGGTCTGTATATAACACATACAAACCATGATTGCGACTGTTTAAATTTGACCTCTATCCATAACACCTCTAAGCATTCGTTTTCAATATCAATTCTTCTGTTATATGAAATTGTGGTTTTAATGTAACATCCAACCTCTCCACCACTGGCATTACGATCCCTTCTTTCAAAAATATATCCATCTACTACTTGATCAAGCCAAGTTTCTGACATCGAAAAAACATCAATTTTATTTTTATATAGATAGCGATCAGATTTTCGGAGACTTCTAACATTCAGATGAGATATTACAAAACCTTTACTAAACTTTTCGACTGCTGGTTATTATTATGAATATTAATTAATTTATGGCGAGATGAAATTAGGTTCATGAGTTCATTCTGAATGACCTCTAAGTTGAATGGCAGTTCATTAAAAATACATTTATTGTATAAAATTTATAAATTTGCTTTTGTTTAGAATATGCATGGGTTCTTAATGATTCCTTGCTTAGAAGATGATTATGTATTTTGTTGTCAAATATTTATTTAATCTAACATATAACTGTTTCATTATTGTAATCAAATCATTCATATTTTCTTTATTTTGTATAATTTGTTTGACATAACACAATGTGTATGAAAAAATGTAATCACAACAAAATGTTGGCTGTACATGTCGATGACGTTGAAATTTGCAAAATTCTTTATTTTCCTTGTAAAATGATTTTGTATTTTTCCTGTGAAAATGAAATAAAAATGAATGAATGAATGAATGAATGAATGAAATGAATAACAAAATTCCATTCATTTATATTTCCATCTGTACAAATTTATGTAAATGAAAACAAAGTGACAGGGAAACAGTGAGGAAACGAAGTGCCTTTTAAAACCCTGCCATCATCATGATAGCAGATACGTATACAATAAGATACTTTATATTTTGAGTTGAGAACACAGAACTTTGATAAAGATATCAAACACCCTGCTTGCGGATGAAGAGTCGCAACTGAGTAAAAAAAAATGAATGTCAAATCAGTTAACCAACCATTTGGCCAACCAATACATCAATTACAAAGGCAAGGAATTCAATGTACTATCCATTAATTCAATATCCTATTTTAAATAAAAGACTTGGTTTGTCCCAGAAAATCTTGCTTTGATTTATTGTCAATTTGCATAAGAAACAACCGTTGAGATGAGTTATATAATGTTGAAATATTCATAACTTTCTTATTTATTGTCCGGTTTGCTTCAATTTTTTTGATATGTTCGTCTGATTTTTCTGCTTTTAATTGACACAAAGCTTTTCTTGGGCAGACCCATATTAAAGTAGAAACAGAAAATGAGGGCTCATTTTAATTTCTGACATTAACAAAAAATGAGATATTGACATAGCAAAGTCGATACATGTAGGTCGATAACATTTTTCTCTTTGATCAAACCAAATCTAACTTGTCTACTACAATCCTCAATCAATATCATACTAACCTGACTGTCCCTTCTGCAGAGGTGGGAAAGGCGTTTTCTGTAATAACAAATATTGAAATAGTCGATTTTAAAAACATATTCTGATAACAGTGATATAACTGTAACAAAATAGCTAACATTTTATCTGATCATCAATGGTCATTTTTTAGTGATGATCGATAATTACCGTACGTTGAAGTGATGTTAGACAAGGTGCACTTCAATCATCCAACATTACACGTACTGATGGCAATGTTTCACACAGACAGTATAAAGGTTGTTGATATGTTTCACATGCAAATTAAACTTCTTTGAGAATGTATAATATGATACATGGAAGCTCGGTGATTTTGATGATTCTTAGAGGTGGGCACTCGAATAACTGCACATCTTGTCCAAACAGTACAGCGCGCCGCATTCAACAACTGAGGGGGTGTTGTTCAAAAGTTGTAATTGATCGCAAGTTGCAGTTGATCGGAACGTGCCAATCAAAAGCATTGTTTCATGCGCGTCTTGTTAAATATGCATACCGTGCGCGAATAAAAATGTGCGTTACAATATACAAAATTGCAGTTAATTTGCAGTTGATTTTGAGCAACACCCCATGAGTCTCACAAGCCATTCTGATCGTATACAACCACATGAACACAGTGTAGAGGCGCGATCAGAAAGGTATGTGATACTATCTTGTGATGAGTGCGGTGTTGTCCTTATGTGTTCAGGGCAAGATAATGTCCAGAGATGGGTGTTATTTGAACACAGAGTCCCCAACTGGACTAGATTCTTAGCAGAACAGAGGCTAAAACTTTGCAGTGACTCGAAAACGTTTGCCCCTTACTCACCCCTTTCCTTTAAACCGAACCAGATCAACCATTCATCGGAGACGCAGCGTAACTTGCCAGATCTGCGCAGCTTGTAGCACACCACCACTAAAATGATGGTGATCAGGGCCACTCCAAATACAGCGGGGATGATGAAGATAAGATGAGATACGCTAGGATCCGATTTGAAATCATCTTCACGATCTGCTCAGAAATGATAAAGAGGAGATTGCCACATGACACTACGGACATGACGGATAGAAAGGTTGATATTCTAAATATCGACCTACAGGTTCTACCAGAAGCACTCATCATCATAACTTTCTTGACATGCGCCCTCTCTAGCGCCAAAGTACCAATTAAATGAAAAGTAATAAGTTAATCTTACAACATGGACCTTTCTCTTCGGTCCATGATTACATTGACCTGTCTATTTCTATATATATTCATGATCTGTAACTACGTTAATCGATATAAAGATTTGACTTGTGAGTATCGCTTAATTGAAGCTATTTCATTATGAGTTTTGTTCCAATCCTATCGTTTTAGTATAGGGAGACGTATTGTTAAAATGATTAATGTAATCTACTCGATAGCTGTTCAATAGTCACTCAAGGGCTGGGATGACTTATGAATGTGTATTATGTTAATTTTGGGACGTTTTCGGATCTTAAAGGGGAACTACACTGAGACATTAAATTGCTATGATTAAATGGAGAAAAATTAGCTGAACAAACTGTGAAAATTTGAGCAAAATCGGATAATCCATTCAAAAGTTATGAATTTTCAAACTTTTGATTCACACCCCTAATGGGCTTCGTAAATTGGCAAATGTACAGGCACAAAATGGCTGCCAACATGGAGAACTCTTCATTCACTTTGTACACAAAATTTCACAGTTTCCTCTTTTTCCAGGAAAGTAGACAAAATGTTGTTTTTTTTCGGTTGAGTATATTATAGCCACATCAATTCTGCAAGCATTCCAGAAAGAACGGTGTTGATTCTTCATTTGAAATATGATATTGGTCCATTTTCAATAAATTCATATGCAAAGTGAATGAGGAGTTCTCCATGTATGACATCACAGATTATGCTAATTGGCTATACGTTGCCAATTCAAGGATGCCCAGCACAGGTGGAAATGAAAACTTTGAAAATTCATAACTTTTGAACGGA
>BQKZ01000212.1:41429-64719 GCA_036244855.1 Temnopleurus reevesii | reverse complement strand
CCCATCTCAATATGAGTTTATGAAGTTCAAAATCCCTATGCTCACATTTTGAATAGTATAGGTTGTTTGTCAATTTTGCTTGAATATTGACGATCAGTATTTCCTATAAATGAAATTAAATGAAATATATTTAAAACAAAACGAAGCTTATTGAAATGATCTTGAGTCTTAATGAAATTGGTTGTGACAATTACATTATATCATGCTTTTAAGTAGAATCCCGATGTTGGTTCACGAATTTAAATTTTCATAAATATTTGAAGATGCATGTAGATGAATATGGTTGAAGGAATTTCACATGTTGATGACCGATAGCGTCGGGAAAACGATACCACTCGAAATTGGCTGAACATTAATATTTGTCAGTGAACAGAGTGTGAAATTGGCCGGGAAAACCTATACTAAACAAATCATATTGAGATGTATATGGAGGCGCCGTGGTGTAGTGGTCATGACTCTCGCCTCTCAACGAGAGGGTCGTAGGTTCGAGTCCCACCCAGGGCGTTAATTTCCTTCAGCAAGAAATTCATCCACATTGTGCAGCACTCAACCCAGGTGACGTGAAGGGTAGGGGCCTACCTGGTAGGAATATTTATTCCTTGAAACGCCAAGTGCGCTGCATGGTGGCTGCCGGGCTTAAAGCAAGGGTAATAATGCTGCAATTGTAGAGCGCTTAGGGAATTCTCATGAAGAGTTGATAAGCGCTATATAAAAGCCGTTCATTATTATTATTATTATTAGGGACCTTCAGCATAGAAGACGGGAGGGCTGATCACAACGTTAGCTCTAAGGTCCGTTCCAGAAGGGTGCACCAACACAACGCTACTTCTTGAATGGACCTTAGAGCTAACGTTGTGATCGGCACTCCCGTCTTGTTAGCTAAAGGTCCCTAATATTACATAACGGCGGCAGTTGTGGGTTCGCAAAGGCACCATGAAGGATCTACTGACTGAGATATGTATCTGCTCTCAAGCGATTGGCGTTATGACATTCGGACTTCCGTTAGGTACGAGCCGTTACCATGGCTGAATACTTTATTTTCCTGAGAAATCGATTGTCACATTTCTTGAGTTGTACTCCATCGGTCAAAAGCAGCAATCAACTCAATCGGTAGAGCATTTAGCTTGAAATGAAGTGATCCCATATGGCTTGGGTTCAAACCGAATCTCACATATTTGCAGCTGCCGCAAAATTGAAATATTTAGTAAAATCTTGCAAATTGCCTAAAAGTAGCTATATATTGCACCTAACATTAAAAAAACCCCAACAAATTGCACCGTTGGTACTGCTCCTTGTGTTATAAAAGTTGTAACATTGCATCTATGTTTTCAAGCTGTGTAGAGTATTTTGAAGAAAAAAATTCTGATGGTCTTTATATATTTACGATGGTCATTAAAGTTGATGCCAATAAATTATATTTTAGAGTGCCTGAACTAAGTTTAGAAAATGATAAGCACATAGTGAAAAAAAGCATTTTCATCGTTATTTTATCTCAGTCTGTAATAGATTGTTTTTCTTTCCTGAAAATACACGAACAAAACGAATGTTTTTTTACTTTGATGAAACGCTTTTGAAATAAAATAAGAATTATGCGCATGCCGTGAAACAGTGTTTTTTTTTTTTCAATCGGGCAGTCCTGACGAATTACAATAGATCGAGTAAACCTTTCTTGTTATACCTCCTTTGATGGCAGACAATGTCCATGTGATAAAAATAAAAATCGATATAGTTGGAGCGAGAAAGAGCTAGTTTTCTTTGTATTTTAAGGAACATTATTGTAGGAATATTTTGTTTAGGTTTTCATAGGAAAGCACATTTCCTATACCGGTAATACATCAACATTTCCGCCACTTCAGTGTTAGCGGCTTATAAACGATTTGCCTGTATTTGTGGTTGTTTTTACTGCATTCATTAAACATGTTAAAAACGAGATGAATTACAACACAAATTTGTATTTAAAATACACTACAGTGCTACAACTGAAGAAAAAAAATGACAGAAAGGATATAAAGACAATGCAGAGGATGTTAAAGAAGTTCAAGAAAGAGAGAGAGAGAGAGAGAGAGAGTGTGTGTATGTATGTGTGCGTGTGTGTGTGTGTGTGTGTGTGTGTGTGTGTGTGTGTTAGAAAGAGAGAGGAAGAGAGACAAAAATACGAAAGAGAAGAGTGAGAAATAATGAAAGACAAAGATGGGTGTTAGATCAAATGAACCGAAAAAGATAAAATGTTTGTAAACAGAAAATTACGATGGAGATAAGGGATAGGAATAAAATTTGTATAAGAATTGACGCCTCGACTTCTGACTTAATGTTGCAAAACTATGTATGTACACTTATCATGATGGTCAACTGTATTACTTGGCTGTCCGGATTTTTTAATGACTGAATATTCGTCTTTTGATCATTTTGAAGTTTGAAGTATTTTGTTGAGATATTCATTTAAGTTCTAAAATAACTTTATATTTACGCTTGTTTTCGTTTTATGGCTTGATGCTTACGACCAATAAATCTTATCCCAACTCGAATGTTTTAATATCAATTTTAGTGTCATCTTACAGGGTTGACGCCATACTTATTTACTTGATGTTATCAAATGTCAAACAAACACCATGTCTGATAAACAAACAGGCTAGAATGCCATGGAAGACTCGCTTTGTAGAATCCAGTCAAAAGTAGACCTTTGGACCTGGTGTATCCCAGATTAAATTATCATAAATAGGTACTCCTTGGTTTTCCACACAACCATCGCCTCTTTTCTTCGTTTCTACGGCTGAACGCTCTAATTACGAAGCACAAATCGTGGTTTATTGTTGATGACTATCTACAAAAACGTGCACGCAAATAACAAGTATGGATTGAACACGGTGCATTGTACACGGGAAGCATGGTTCCATTTTCATTCATCAGACTATAAGCTTTGTGAAGGTTTTGAGTATTTTTATTTTCCATCGGGGGGTTTCCAAGATCCGCTTCCTATTGTTATTAATGCGGAAATAACCGAGGAGATTGACAGGTTCACGTACTCTTTCCTAAATCCTACCACCTTGGTTTCTCCGAGAGGTATTAGGACAGACCTTCAACTGGAAGTCAACAGGAGAGGTTTAACATCGGAAGAAAGTATAATACATGTAGTCACTATGTGATAGCATGTCGTATTCTACTCATCTACTTCGAAGAGAAAAATTTAGGTGAGTTTAACCATTCTGCATATAACATATTATTTTGGATCACTTTGTCATTCTGAAAGTATATTGCTTATGATGTTTAGAGATGATTGACCAGCCGCATGATTTTATTCTTACAGTACAAGCAGTAATAGTTTATAATTCTATATAGTATATGTGATATTTTCATCATCTATTTCAGACAAGACTTCCATTGGCCAAAACAAACCCTCAGAATTCTGAAGAGAGATGACAACATGCATGTTTATCTGAAATTGATATATATGACACATGTATAGTTTAAAACATTTAATCCTTCGAGTGCGAGGCTGTAAAGGATTTTCAATTTATACATAGCATCCCTTACCCAATCTGCAGATTCAGCACGACTCTGAGAACAAAAATGTTGAAAAAATGTTAGGATGTATTTTACATCAATTTGCATAATAACGCAATAATACATGAAAATTTATATTCGATAAGGCTGGGTATAAATTTCAAAATCGCGCAAATATTTCTGTCTAATGGTGCAAATATTGTTTATGATATTGTTCACGGATGAGTCAATGGGTATTGTTTACCCTATTTTATTTACTTCCATTTATTTTACATGCCCAGATTCTCGTTTCACTAACGATGGTTTGAAAAACAAAATTCAATTCTATTTTAACTAATATACTCATGAATATCCCGTGGATGATTGCTTTTTGAAAGAATGTAAATCGGTTGAATTTGAATTACACCGATCCCAAAAGAAAGGAGGGGTATACGACCCCCACCCTCTCACCCAACCCTATACGTACTTCCTATATATTTGGTTAATTCAAATGTTCCCGCTGTCAGGTCTGTTCTTATATGATAAGCACACTATCCATTCCAAGACCAACGTCTGGCATTGACCATGTGGAAGAGTACATTGCCAAAGTAATTGTGAGTTGCTATTGGCGTATTAACGAGATTTATTGCAAATACCCCGTGAATTGTGACACGGTGAAAGTTTTTATTCAATGATTTATTCAATAGCATCTTTATCCCCATCGAACTATTTAGATCCGCAACACCGTCCCCTAAATCCCCTGGTGACATTGTTCGTGTTTCCTCCACCATCCCACCACCTCGTTAATGCGTTATGGGTTTGTTGTAAGTCCGTTAAATACCTCCCTTATCCTGTTTACCTATTGGTCAAAACTTTCTAACACGTCATAACCATGATAACGTCATGTACGTTACCACACAAACACAACAAAATGCGATTCAAAGAACCTTTTCTTCATATGATTTTAAGATTAGTGTTTGTTCGGTTTCTTTAATTCTTTAATTTCCCCTGTCTTTTGTTGGTATTATATGAATATTTCAATCTGTACTTTCATATGTATAAAACTTTTTATGTTGTGTTACTTGGTTCAATTTTTATGTTTATTTGGTGGCAGCATCTCACGAGACTTAGCTGTCTCCTCATTCACTTTTTTTGTATACTTTACCTTGTACATGAAATTGTTTTATTTATTTTTTATTTATTTTTTTGTATTTTTTGTTAACAACTTTTGAATGAAATGAATACGAATTGACTTGAAAGAGGCTTTCAAATTTCTGTTGGTGCAATATTGCTTAGCAAGTAATCGGTGATTTCTTTTCATTATATTTTATCTTCAATGATTTCATAAGAACGAGGAACGCTACCATGAAACGTAAAAACAACAAATGCTGGGGTGAACAGGAACAACATTTACATATTCTGTGTAGATCTGCTGATATCATTTTTTTACCTTTCATTTATCGTTAAACACCGTATCCAAAAGTTTTGTCTATGTTTACCCCGTTTTCATGACGGCAGATGTACAAGAACATGCAAAATTACTGTTCGAACAGCACAGAGTGGAAGGATAGGAAAATCAATAGAAAGGAGAGACTGAATAATATCTTCAATAATAGCTTTCAAATACTAGTTTTAGCAAATCATGGACAATTAATGGTATTCAGATAAAAAGAAAAACACTCTAAAATGAAACCAAAAACCTCTGCAACTAACACATTCAGAACATGCCCACACGTCGATGTTGAGTAAATATGATTTTGATTTTCTATTGAAAACGTGATTAGGAAAAGAATGCCAACGTTTTGGGCCTGATGTGAAAAATATTGATTTGGGGGTCCTGGTGCTGGGACAATGCTAGTGATAATTTTCTTAATCATTACCCGATTACATAGCTGACATATGTAGATGTTGTAATTTGATAATTTGGTACGGAATTATAGGAATACATTTCTCATGGCTTATCTTTGGTAAACTTTAGTCAATTTTGTTTATCATGCACGTCATTGATATCAAAAATCATTATGATACAAATAGATTTTGACGTGATTAAGCTAGTTCGAATGCGAAGATTGTAATATTTTGACATGGATTTATGCTTCGTCATGAAAAGACGATTTACAAACACTTACTACAAGGTACTAGATTGTGTCACCACTCAATGTGCGTACGTCATTTTTTCCAGTGTCAGGCTTCTAAAAGTTCATAGTTTACATTTCAATTCAGCTCTTCACCAATTCAAACGTGTATTGATTTTCTATTTGATACAAAGTATGGATATACTCTATCGTTAAAATAGATTGTGGAATGTGCGCTTCCTAGAATAGACACAACGTGTTTCCTCTTTATTCTGGTATGAATTCAGACATGTGGTAGTATCTAACAAAGTCGCCCTGCTGAGTGCAAGTTCAACGTGCGTGGGTTCATTAAATAGCAAAATTTTAAAATACTTCTGTGTGGTTTCGAATTATTGTATTTGTCGCTTCTTCTTCCGTGAATAAAAGAATCATGATAATTGTTGGTGTAACTTATTTCGATTTTATCACATGACTGAATAAACCGCTTTATAGAAGCTCTAAAACATGTGGATACCCAATTTAGTGTTTCAGATTATATATGGAAGTGTTAATCCATGAAGTTCCATGGTTTTTATTGACGCATGTTTCAAGAGATATTACAATAGTTCGAATCTCGCGATTTATAATGCGAAGAAAGTACAGTCACCTTTCGTGGGGTCTGCGCACACATGCAATATTAATTTACATCATCCAAGTAATATTCTAAGCGCTTCACACATGTGATCCCATTTATAACTCTAGTTCTGGAGATCTAATGAGATATGTGGTAAGTAGGGAGTCCCATTTCGGTTTCTATCATTTTAATAAAATGACATTTTGATTCGTTTGGAACATGACGCTGAACATGCTGAAATCTGTGATAGAAGAATTACAGATTACAATTGGCCTGAATTTGTGCTCAGATATCGCTTATCTAAAATGTCTGACGACGTTGCAGCAAACATGACTAATCAATACATTCCATTGGCAAAACACACTTTGGTTGCCATAGCAATGGGGTAATTAATGTCCAAGAGCAGCAGCCATGTTTGCGAATCTTAAGCAGGACAAACAAAGTTACCTTGTCAATGATGCAGACGCTGCAATCTTGGATCATAACCTTCCATGTTTTGAAATATCACATGTTTGCATGACTTGAAATGTTATGTTATTAGATAAGATGTAAAAGGTAAATTGACAGCACTATACCTACAAGAAATCTTTTGTCAACCACCCAACATTATACATGATTTGCTGGCTCCAGATCGATGAAATTGAGCCAACCACTTCAGATTTACAACAATAACTATGATGTAATAAGACACGTATCATGATGTAATAAGATATGATTGAAAGCTTAGAAACCATGGTAATTGATTTACACATAATGCTAATTGAACGGGTACTTCCTGGTTAATAATTGTGTGCTTCATAATGTGTTCAATAAACAAATATTATGTACTTGTATTTGGTAACAATAGCATCATTATTTCACTATTTGAATTAATTTTGCTCTTCTTTCATTTCTACTGACAGAATCGCCTGACTGCTCATCGAAATGTCCACGTTTATTGTTCCTCTTTCGATGTTGTCTCTTTTGTGATTGGGAAATTGTGGTTTTACTTAACTCTACAAAAAAAAAGTCCAAACTCAGAACTGGTTGTTACCCCGCACAAAGTTGACTCATTCATCAGTGTTGGGAAGATTGGATTGGAAGATCCGCTGACTGGGACGTCGGCGTCGATAACGATATCGCTTGAATTAGGAAGAACAGAACGAGGAGAGAGAGAGAGAGAGAGGGTTTCAAAGGAAAAGAAGATCATCTGCTGTGAAAGATGGAGGAGGTGGACTATAAGAGAGTAAGGGAAGTAATGTGGACTGATAATCCATATAGACTGAGAGAACTACCGGCTTACTTTGAGTTCCCTCTCCTCATCAAGATTGTGAAGGGATCAGATGATATGGAACACAAGGAGAAATTCACCAAAGGAGAGGTAAGAACGTGACAATAATGAGGCTCTTACTTAGAGCCCAAACCTTAAGGTTTCAGAAACTACGACAGAAATAATAATAATAATAATTAAAAAAAAAAAAAGCTTACACATGCAGTACGCGAGGGAGACGTTGTACAAGTCGCATTTTCGCCTTCTTGCCTTGCCGTCTTAAACAAAGTGTCTCCTCGCCATTTCAACCTAAACAGGGAGCCTAGCTCGCCTTCGTGATGAGCGTTTGAGCTTCTGTATTTTTCTCGTAGTTTCTGAATTCTCGTAGTTTCTGAAACATCGAGGTGTTGACTCTCATGAGCTTATATATCTACTGTTGGCCTGCATTATATTGAGCGGTGGCAGTGGTGGCATTGGTTCTGGTTGTGGTGGTGGTGGTGGTCAAAATGGTGGTGGTGATGGTGGTGGTGGTGATGGTGGTAGTGGTGGTGGTGGTGGTGGTGGTGGTGATGATGGTGGTGATGGTTGTAGTGGCGATAGTGGTGATCACTGATGGTGGTAGTGGTGGCGATGGTAGCGGTGATGGTGGTGGTGGTGGTGGTGATGATAATGATGATGGTAGTGGCAGTGGTGGTGGTTGTGGTGGTGGAGGTGGTAGTAATGGTGTTTATAGTAGTGATAATGGTGGGGTGTGTGGTGGTAGAAGGTCGGTGGTTGTAGTGTAGGCACTGTTGGTGATAGTGTTGATCATTAATGTTTAATGACTGGTGGCGAAATAAAAGTCTGTTGTACATGACAATATTAGTTAATGGTAATGGAGGTGAAAACTTTTAGTCAAATGGTGACGATGAATAATATGACTAGAAAATTGAGAATGGTGGTCGTTTAAGAAACAATTGTTTTGCAAATGATAACGACAGGAAGAAACGGCAGTGGTGGTGATGAAATTTTGATAGTGATTTATTTGGTAGAATTCGTTGCAGCGATGAAGAAGCGAATTCATTTTGTTTGTACTGATTGGCGAGTCATTAACCATGCTTATTCTGTTTTATTCGCACAACATTTAGATTCTGCGGATAGATGGGGAGGAGAGACAAAGGAGAGTAATTGCCACAGATACCAAGGGTAGACATTGGAGTTTTCCTGTTCATATTGGCGCTAAATTCGACGTCAAAAGCAAAAAGGGTAAGTATATCTATGTATTTTGTTTGCTTAATTTTGTTCTGTCTTTTTCAAACCGAACTTATCAATAATGATCACATGCGTTTGGGTGCATTTCGAAAAAAAGTTATGAAATATATAAAAAGCCATGTACCCTCACTTCCAATATATTGCCTTACTTGGTGTGGTTTACAGAGTGAAGAAGTAGGTTTTATTGACTTTATCGGACATGATTTAGTGCATTTTTATTGGAAAAATGTATTTGCACATTATATAAACGTTGATCCTTTAATCATTAATCTTATTTGTGTGCTCATCTATCAAAAGATATATTCGTAGGATTTGGATAGCCTATATCCAATATCATGATGATATAGATGCATTTAGAGGGTGGGTGTACACAATTTATCCTCGATACAAAACATCAAGAATGTTTTACATGTAATAGGATATTTATTTATTTATTTTTCATTTTATAACAGAAAAACGCAAATCGATGTATATGAGCGAGATCGTTGAGGCTGACAAACTGCCGAAGAAGTTCTGTTTCGCGAGGAAAGATGACATGCAGATCAAGATCACAGGTGAGGAGCATAGTGGACCCCTGATCGAGGGAGACTTCAAGACTAAAGAGCTCACCAGGATCAGGATCTTCAAGGCAAATAGGATCAGTGATGGTGAGAAGAAAATAATTTTTATTTAAACATATAATTGAATATTCCATACTTTGTGTTAAATGTTGCACGCTGGCACACTGAATCTGCACTGTCACAAAATTAATTGATTCTATTTCCAAAGAGTACCACTTTATCAATAATGACTTTTGTCTATTAATCATAAATTAATGTTAAGAAACATAAAATTGATAAATCATCACGGTCGCAAAGGATAAAATTGATTTACAATTTGAGTGAAAAATAAAAAATATCTGAATCTGAAATATCTGAATCTGAAAAAACCGCCCAAAGTATAAATTCAAGTATGGTCTGCACTCTTTCAGAAAATATTTCAGCGATCCTGCTGCCAAGAAATCATCTGAAATTTTTGTAAATTTTTTTTTCGTTCAAAACGTCTTAGTATGCTGATTATAAGACATCATTATAAACGTTTACAAATTCTCTACACAGGTGATATCAAGCTAAAAGTTGTGTTTCTACCAGCCTACATGGATGTTGATGTTGTCATAGCAACCAAACTTGCGTGTGAACCAGATTCATACTGGGATGAATACATGGACGCCATGACACGTGACATCTCCAATAAGGTCAACTTGAACATGTACAGAGGCAAATCAGGTAAACCCCCGATGCGTGGATTTCCAATTTGTATGATTATATCAACCATCCCCGATCCCCCACCCCCGCTCCGCTATAAGAAAATATTTCTTTCTGTTGGAAGAGGGTTTTTTTTTCAAATTCATTTTCATCAGATTTATCATTCTGATTGCAATCCGATCATTAGCAGCAAGCGATATGATTTTGATAGCCAGCTGATACATTCGCTTATGAGTTCATCATTTGCAGTGAGTTTATGCTGTGGCCATACATTTTCTTCAGCCAGAACTAGTGTGGTTAGCCTATACTAGTCGATTGAACTGAATCATTGAAAGAAAATATTGCATCGTTTATATCATACGGCAAAGAATGACTTTAGACAAAGTACTAATGCTCCGGTCACATGGGACCCCGGAAGCAACACGATTTAACACGACTCTTTGTTGGCAGGCAGTTAACTGTAAATTCACAAAGAGTCGTGTTCAATCGTGTTGCTTCCGGGACCTTAACGGGGATCTTGTAGTGAATGCACCCATCGTCCGAATACAGCAATCCTTCCATTCCTTTCAAATAATCACATCTTAACTCCAGAAACCGGTACGTTTAGTACTTTGCGTTTATTGAAGAAGTTAGGTATAACATTGCATTAATGATTTAATAGCCTGTGTTGACTGTATATGTGCAATTTTGAGATCCTTTTGGGAAACCATAAATTTCTTATTGTACTTCTCGAATGATTTTGAAATTATAAAAAAATTTTATCTTTTTTTTTTTTTTATTTTTTTCTTTTTCTTATTTTTTTTTTTTTTTTTTTTATTTTTCTTTTTTTTTTTTAAAAAATATCACAGGCATTACCGGGTATGTTGGGATATGGCAAGAATTATTTCAATTATTTATCTACCCAACACAAAAATCTCCCAATTGTATCCACTTTTTATTAAAAAATATGTTTAACGTTTTTACAGATATCCAGATTTACGAGTTCCAAGAGAAAACGAAGAAGTCGAAGCAGAAATCGATTTGTCTGTATGAGGAACAAGCTCCATCAAAGATCGTGTCTGTCGGGAGTATCATCAAACAGAGACCAGCCAGCACAAAATCAAGAACACCATCTAGAACGCCCTCTACGTCATCGGGTGGACACAACCCGAATCTGGTAGGTTTAATATTTAAGATTCAAAATTCTTTTTATTCAACTCAATTATGTAAAAACAAAACAAATGAAATATTAACAGTAATATATTTAAAACTATTATAAATACAAATTAATTCATGGTTAGGATACGGGAGTCTAGTTAGTTCTGCCTATAAGAGATCCCATTTTTGTTCTAATACGTGAACAATATTTGATTTTGCTCAAATTGATATCAAACAAAAGGAATCAAACAAAACGTACCAAATAAAATAGTAATATGATTAAATGTAATTGGAATCATTGTTTGTGTAACTGTATTTCTGGCCCTGATGGGTGTCTGCAATATCTCATAATTTCCCACTGATAGAGTCCTACATAGATTATTCATTTAGTGGAGAATCACTTTAGTGCTCGTTTTGTTCATTATTTCCAAGAGTTACTAATCGATGGAGATAATGGTTGATTAGTTGCTGGGTAGGTTCTACTTTCCATAGGCCTTATAAAATAACAAATGAAAAATAAACATACAAATCAAGATACAAATTAGATGAGCTACAATGATAAAACATTAATGTAGCTGAATGAATAATAAATAGCTACTTGCAAAGTAGCTCTGTTCTTCTCAGACATCCAGACATTGCGCATGAATGTAAGATTAATTAATTTGAGAAGAATAACATGCTTAAAATTAAGAAGACAAGAAGAAATTAAAAGTAAATAAAATTAACTTCACGAAAATATTCTGTCAGCGCGTGAACAATGGCATCTTTATTTGTCATTCTTTGTTGACAAATTCCATCATTATGATGCGCATGCATGTCACAACGACTCTATAAGAGAATGCCACTCCAAGTCACTCTCCTATTCACTCTATCATTCCGTTCTTTCTTGAACAGAGTACCTTCAGCACTCCTGAGGTGGTTGAGCCCGAGGTGGAGGAACCAAAGCGAGCCGTGGCAGACATATTGACAGACCTCCAGGATAAAGATGAAGCTGAGATGACAGAAGAAGAGGTACGCGTTGCTAAGCACCGGAAGATGCTTCTCGCTATGTTCGCCCGGGAAGAGGAAGAGGAGGAGGAGAAGAGACGATCACAGCTAATACCTGATGGAGCTACCGGTGAGGATGAAGTTGATGGCAATGCCAGTGATGGTAATGATGCTGATAACAATGATGATGATGATGACGATGATGATGATGATGATGATGATGACGACGATGATGAGTCGGGATCAGAGATCTCGAGAGGAGAAGGAGATGGTGATGTTGTCGAAGATATGCAGCGACCACGATCACCTGGCGATGGTTCTACGATCTCTGGCGATTCAGAAACCAGCGAAACTGTCTTCGTTGACGATTCTCTTCGCGTACCTCCCAAGCCAAAGCCTCGCATCCCGACTCGTCGCACACCGGGATTAAGCTACCCTCAAACTCCACCACCCCCCAAACCAGATATGGAGGCTCCGATACAGCAGATTGATAAACCAATCACCAAGTCCCCACCACCTCCTCCTCTGAAACCAAAGCCAACGCTACCTGGGCAGAAACCATTAATATCTCCTAATAAACCCACAGTTCCGTCCTCACAGAAGCCCGCTCTCACCTCGCCTGTGAAACCTCAGGTTTCCGTCAAACCCCGCATTGCCGTGCTCGCAGGTTCGTCCGCCCACACGCGTTATGCTTCCATTCAAGACTTTCCTCCAGACCTTCGAGGTCTGACCATCGATGATATGTGTCAAGCTATGAAACTCTTATCCCTTGAGAAATACGAAGATCAGATCAAAGAGAACAAGATAGATGGTGAGATGGCTTTAGAACTGTCTGAAGACATCATCAATTCGGATCTGGGTCTGAGTGGACTAGAAGCTAAGAAACTTTATAAATTCATCCATCATAACTGGAGACCAGTTTGACGTCGGTCTTTACCTAATTCTTTTTGAAATGGTTTAGGATTTATTTCATGTTCTTCTTATTTACAGCTCATTGTGCTGTAATCAAAACGATCCGGATATGTGGGCAATGTCAGGCTAACTGTCCGCTTGGACGCTATAGCAATTGATATTGTATATACAATATTTATGCATGTTTGCTCGTGCGATGTATTTTTCGATGACAACCAAATTTAAGCAATGTCTTTAAGGAATGAGTAATCATTCCTTATTTGCTAATGTATAGTTTAACAAGTCATCAACAACGATGAAAAGCAATATATTCATACAGATGGCGAGGACTTCTTTTTCTCAATACCGCGTATGGTATAATTATATGCCTCATGTGTGTGCTGTACTTTCTAATTGTATACACATATGGTTCTATAATATATGTATAAAAAATACAGTTCTTTATTATTTTTCTTGTCATTACTATCGTATCCATATTACTTTATCACGAACAGTATGCAGAGCTATGATGCAGAAACAAAAAAAAATCAAACTTATCATGATGAGCGCAATATTTCGAAGCTTGTACTTTGTATTACCTTCAGGAAGAGATTTCAGACAAAGTAATTTTCACTTTTGATGTTGTATGTAATGCTATGATTGCAGTCTGAAATAAGTTCATGGAGATCAATAAGACTATATGATTATAGGGTTTGATAAATAATATATTCATGTTTAAGATTAGAAATATATTTTTCTTTTATATTTTTCATAAAGTTAATCAAGCTTCTTCAATATTGAAGGATAGATATATTGGAAAACGTTTTTTTTTTTTTTTTTTTTTTTTTACTGTCTCTTACTTTTTGGGGCAGGGATACAATATTCAGTAATCTTATTTATTACACAATCGAATAAGTCATATGTTAACAGGAGTGTCAACTAAAAATCACATTCTTCGTCTATTACGTTTTGGATAAGAGGTACCAAACTCATTAGCAATTATTCGAACATAACATTACCAACGTTCGTGAAATTGCATCTTAAATGGAAAACACGGTGAATATGCAATACAACGTGGACCGAAAATATTTTTTTCTGGTGAACATGTAAATAAGGGTCATTAATAAACAATACTAGTGGACAAGTACATTTGCCACGGGCCAGGTGCGATGCATTATGGAATGATGGTATTCTCAAGGAGGTTTCTCCTTGGTATTCTTCATGCATAGACATCTAGATATGAGTCGTGGAAGAGGATAACAGATAAGGACTGCGATTCTTGGTTGGCATGTCTGTTTTAATGTTATACTTGTGTTACTTGTGTTTAGAATACATCTCATACACTGTTAAATCTACTAAACTACAAAACAATGTAGACAAGACGGTCCAAGTCGCGACACCATAATCAGAGTCAAAGCGAAACGTTTTCTGAGCTACTTTGGCTCGTTTTCTTTTTATTTGATGCTACACAGTAACTCACAGTTAAGATAACAATTATATAGTCAGAGTAATCTTCTGAATCATTTGAAGAAGGACAATGGTTGACTCTCACCTTACCTGCTAACTCTCTTCTGATTTTGACTTCTAAGCTGGAGTGTTATACGGTCTTTTGCACTTTCAAAGCAATCCGTACATGGATCGTTTAGTATATGAAATTTTCCCTTTGATCTTACTGTTGTCCATGACGACCCTTCATTTTAAAGCTTGTAACATCACCAGAGTATATTCTAAGAGATATGTCCATGTATTTTGTTTTCTTGCCTGACAGTATGATATTAAATGTCAGCATTAATATTTACAACTTTTAAAGCTGTTGTCTGTTTTTATTTTTTGTTTCCATATCAATCATTTATTATTAATGCTTCGTAATCGAGTATCACACACAGGGACTCCTCCTAGTAATTGTCTATTTGATATCTTTTTTCTGAAGACACTGATCAAATGCTAACAAAAATGAAAATTTATCCTCTTTGTTCATCTGCTATTTCTGTATTCAACGAGGGCACGATGATTCCAGGATTAGACTCACCTTTGACACACAGAAGAGATATCATTTGACGAAAGGGTTTTCTTAAACTTTTTATTTGCATGAGCTCACTTTCTTTGCAATCCGGTTCAAAGTATTGCGAAACAATGGTATAAGGACATCGGCAAACAATATCGGCCAACGATTGTTCGACAGTCAAGCTGTTCAATATTTACCTCGCATCAAGGTCGCATTTCGGCGGGTTTCAGTACTGGCTTTTATAGGGACTTTCCCATTTTCTCGACTAACTAACAATACTCTCAACCATAAAGGGTTAGATATTTAATTAATGACGTCCACCTGATCAGGAATGAATAACAATATTTTGCATACGTTGACAACTTTGAAAAGCGAGGGTTTCGAGATTTGGAAAATTGCCAGCAGAACAGTTTCTGACGTAGGGTTTATGCGACCTGTATAAGTTGTATGAACGTTACGCAGTCATCGATAAACGTTCACAAACACTACTCGTACGTCAAAAGATACGGTACACTTTGACATTTCAGTCAGCGCATTACCCCAAAACGACGCCACGATATGAACTTATATTGTGGACGTATACAAAGCGCACAGTGATTTCTATAACGATTTGATAACTAGTGAATAACGTGTTCCGACTAATGTTTAGCGTATCACCGGCGTTCAACAGTCAAGTAGAACACAGCATAACGTACACACATTACTCATTTCTTATGAATGCGTTTATGCAAAACTAGAGATCATCTCGACGTATTTCGACGAATGGGTAACGTAGGATTGACGTTTGTGAACTTGTATCGAGGATTGCATAGCATCATACGCTGTCAAAAATGTCGAGTTGCGACAAAACCAAAGTTATGGACGCCGGATATATGCTAAGTACTCATTGCTATACGTCAATGAATCGATTTGGATAAGTCTAAAATACTTAGTGCGTACATTCCACTCATTATGAATACGTTATCCACGCGCTCACACTTTCCTTATACAGTAGTTTAAGAAAAACTAGTTCAGCGTATAACAAATTTATATGTAAAAGTTCATACGAATGATTTGTATAAGGCATGTCAAGGCTTTGTGCCAGTTTCAATGTTAGATTAAAATCTGATTATCTTTTGAATGTGTTTAAATGTCCCATCCAACCCAATTAAGCCTAAGGTTACATCAGACAATTTTGGAGAGCGATATCGTCTCTCCCGTTCACTATCTAGAATATGATTTAACTCCGCCTTATTCATTTGTTCGATGATATGAATCATAGTATTTGCTGATTCCATGAAATAATACACTGTTTGACGTATATAGTTGGACCTTGGAACGGAGCACAATGCAGGTACGGGCCATTGTATCATATCACAGCCTCTATATGAAATATGATTATACAAAGGTATACTGCTGATCAAACACAGAATATGATTATAGTCCATATTTGGTGAGATTTTTGGGGTTATGCTCTGGAATTTGTGATCGGTTCACGAAATTATGGGCATCATTTTGTGTTTATTCACAACGATTACAAGAGCATGGGCTGTAAAGATATTTACTGTAAATCAATTAATGATGTGTTTATACTTGAAATGAACGCAGTTTACATCAAGTCATTTAGCAGTGGTAGAATAATTTTCTGGAAAATTCATGCGTCTATCCCAAATTATATAGAATGAATGACATTATAATAGTATATGTTGAAGATAGAATGTTACAGATACTTTATGTAGGGCGTATTGATTCCAAAAATTAATTAAATGATATAGCAAATCGGCTAAATGTATAACAAAAAATAGGGAAAAAATGTTTATAATCTATTCGAGCCTATATAATTTGTATGGGTAATAATAAGTATTGCAATTCTTGGTTTCAGAATGGCTTCTCAAAAGTTTTGTAATTAAACGGGAAGATGGAAAGAGAAAGACGGAGGGATTGAGAGAGAGAGGGGGATAGAGTGAAGGAGGAATTGAGGGGGAGAGTGAGAGGTGAGAGATTAAGAGAGAGAGAGAGAGAGGAGAGGGTGAGAGAGAGGAGAGGAAAGAGAGAGAGAGGGAGAGAGAGAGAGAGAGAGAGAGAGAGAGGGAGAGGAAAGAATGAATAAACCAGTATATTTTCTTTCTTTTTTTCTTTCTTTCTTTTCTCATTTATACATATACACCTGTATATATTCATTTGCAATTCAATTGCTTCGAGTACAGAAACAACTACACAAAGTTCAAATACAAGTGTGAAGAGGAAAGAATAATATCCCTTTGTGATTTCGATGTGTAACCCACCAAATATTTTACGGTTATGATGGTTACGATATCGCAGCATGTAGCCCTGACCGCGATGCATGAGCAAATATATTGTATTAACAAAAATCTCAAATACATTTGCTAAATGACCATTGTAAATTAGCAGTGTGGCATCCATTTGTTTACATTGTGTTATTCATAAACACGTAGTCATACTCCATTATCAATATAATTACTCATAGATGAATTAATTATAAGTGCTATAGTTGCTTAATTACAGATAATTATGAAGTTTCGTCACCTTTGTTCTGAACGTGCTTAATGTTGGGTTAAATCAAATTGCGCACTTTTCTCATCAATTTCGGGTGAATGTTCGAATCACACTTTAGCTCAGATGCAAGTATTATAATGACCATTCAAAATATTTCGAAGTTTGGTCAAGGGACTGCACGAAAGTATTTCACTGTTTGGCAAAAGAGTGCTTTCTGAAAGATGCAACACACTAATGTCATCTACATGAGATGTGAAATTAGCATTTTAATTTGTATCTTTAAGATCGGCATATGAAGTTGAGATAGTTTTCTTTTCTAGAAGCTATCTTAGACAAAATGTGATTTTCACCGTGCTATATAGAGGTGGGTCACCAACGTGAAGCATTATAATATAATAATGATAATTTGTATTTATAAAGCGCCTTTTTGTGAGAAAATGCGCATTTTAAGAAAGGTAGAAAATACAGAACAGGCCAACAAATGCATACATGTATATAATTAACAGAATTACTGAATTAACTAATACATAGATTATAAACCAGCATTAGTCAAATTATCAGCATTGTCATGGTTACACAAAGCAATCATCGACTTATTTGCATAGCGTGCTCAAATTATTGCCTGTTAACAAAACACTTATAGAGAGAGAAAGAGAGAGAGAGAGAGAGAGAGAGAGAGAGAGAGAGAGAAAGAGAGAGAGAGAGAGTACGTTTGCGCGAGGAATGATTTTCTTACAAAGAGGAAACAAACCATGTCTCCCATACGACTATGTATAGTAGAATTATCAAAAAAGATATAGGAAAACTCTTTTGAAATGGCATTGAAACTCTTTCAAGATTGTCAAAAAATGTATATTCTTTCCTCAAAATACTCTATGGTTGGAGATGTGGATATGGTACATGAAAAGCAAGGGTGTCAAGAAAGGGTGTCAAGAAATACCCTTTTGAAAGGAAAAGGACATTTATAGATGGTTTAGAAGAAAAACGGTCAGATAAAAAGGTCAAGAAGATGAATGATTTATAGTAGTAGCACCAGCAGCAACAGTGGCTGTATAGTAAGAAGTATTAGGTAATTATAGTAGTATTACTGGTAGTAGTAGAAGTAGTAGTAGCAGTAGTAGTAGTATTAGTCGCCATGCTAGCAGTATTAGTACATGTATTATTATTAGTACTAGTCTAGAAGTAGTAGTATTACTAGTAGTCGTAGTGGTAGTAGTTGTTGTAGTAGTAGTAGATGATGATGGTGATGATGATGATGATGATGATGATGATGATGATGAAGAAGAGGAAGGAGAAGAAGATGGGAAGGAGGAGGCGGAGGAGGAGGAGATAAACGAATAACAAGAAGAAGAAGAACAACAACAACGAAAAAAGGAAGAACACAGAAAATGAAAAGATTGGCCCTAAGCAAGCAAGATCTTCATCAGTTTAACATAATGTGAATTTATCAATAATTTCATCAGAATGGTACAAATCATGGTGAGCTTATGCAAAAAGATGAACAGTTGTCCCACGATGAATAAGCAATATTAATTCCTGTGGATGTCACATTGGCAAAGGTGAGTGGGTCTTTGGAATTATTTTATACCACAGTTACCAACAAAAGGATGGAATAAACATTATGACTCATCATTATTTACCTTTTCATCCCTAACTTCATTCTCTTATCCTTACCCTTTCTATCATTGATACTACGATCTTTTTATCAATTCATCTATCTTTTCAACTACAATCATGTTGTTGACATTGTCTTTTTTCATCCCTGCTTTATCAGGACAAATTAAATTTTTATTCTTCTAGCATCCACTCTCTCCCACTCTCGCTTCAGCTCCTTCCCCTTTCAACCATGTTCCCCCATCCTTTTTCATGTTATGTATAAGTGTTATTAAAAAATGCAAAATATTATATGATTAAACCATCGCAGGATTAAGATATAACATAAGATCACATAGATGTTATGAAGTTCTTATTCAAATGGTTTCTTGTTTATATACACAGACTCCTGCATTTAGCACTCCCATTATATTTGCACGTATATTTACTTTTTTAAAAAGTGTTGGGGTTGGGCCCCATGGTTTCCTGCTCTACCCCTATCCTCTCTCTCCCCCTATCTCTCTCCTCTCTCTCTCTCTCTCTCTCTCTCTCTCTCTCTCTCTCTCTCTCTCTCTCTCTAATAAAATAATAATACACAAATCTATATAGCGCTTAATTAAAAAAAAAAGGGTTCAAAGCTCTCTCTCTCTCTCTCTCTCTCTCTCTCTCTTTTCCCCTCTCTCTCTCTCTCTCTCTCTCTTTCTCTCTTTCCTCTCTCTCTCTCCCCCTCTCTCTCTCTTCACATCTCTCTCTACTTTTCAGGTGCTCTCATTTTGGAACACAGGTAGGCGTACGTACCTATGCATAATTCATATAGGGACAGAATAGCCAACTATGGATATTCCTTTGTTGGCAATCCTGCCCTAACGTTCGATTCTCACACTCCTTTCTTTCTCGCTCTCTCCAGCCCTTTCAGAAAAACCACTCACCCTCAAAATACACAGTTTGCACAAGAAATGTCAATAGAAAGAGAAGGCGACAGAGAAATGGGAGTGCTAAATACACTTTTGATGTATCACCTTCGGTTAGTATTATGCTCTGCATGCGATGCTCGCTAGATATTGCCATTTCATCTAGTTCACAGCCAGTGTCAGGATAAAAATCATATGCTCTGTGCGACAGTATGGAATCATTGTGGTAAGTTGAAATCAGTCGAATGCTTTGCTATAAATTTAGATTGAATACAAGTCTCGCAGACCTGTTATATTTATCGTGTTAATTCCTCTACTTTTTTATTGTTATTAATGTCCTATTTGTACTTGTAATGTTATATGTATGTATTTTTTTTTATCTTGTACGTGTTCGTACTTTTTATGCATTTTATGAGTGAAAATAAATATATTTAATTGAATTGAATTGAATGGAATTGAAATGTATTATCAACCCTCTTAATTGATTTTGATCGGTTCTGACTTCAATTTCAAGAGATGAAGTGTGCTATGAAGACACTCATACGCAAAATTCGTAATATATGCCAGTATATTTGTTTATTTGAATTTATAATCATATTCAACACCCTCCCCAAACTTCAATACTTTCTATTATTTTCGAAATTCTATATGAATTGATTAAAAAAATGAAAGTGAAATTCATGTTGGTTTTCTTTTCTAACTTTGACACGCTAATTCTCCCCAATGTATGTTTCTTTATGACACATTATTTTTTAATAATCATCTTGTTTCATTATCATTTAAATGATTCAAGAATATATAACGTATTTAAACTGATTATTGTAACAAACATTACAATACACATGTATTGAATCACAATGAGGTGGATGACTCCTACACCCGAATATCCACCCATGCTAAAATAAGACAGATATAGTTATATAGTTAAAATAAGGTAAATAGCTAGTTGCAGTCACAAATCGTGTCATTCCAGAATACATATATTCTCTGTACATACTCATATAAACAAATTAGTTTGAGTAGAGTAATATAGTAGCTGCCTCCCGACCCTTTCATCTAGTTATTTCTAACTAGTTCGTTCAACATGTTCAAAGAGCATGTGAAAGTTGAAACTTTTGAAGGAGGACAAAACAATACCCAATTAGTAGTTTTCATTTTGGAATTGGTGATAATACCTGGGTGTATGATTTCTCCATCCACTTCATTATAATTCAATAGTGTAATGATAATGTATTGCATATACACGCCCAGATCTCGGGTTGGTCATTTAACTTTTCGATAGCAAACAAATATTGACTTATCAAGGATTTTTAAACATATTCTATAAGGGCGTTATAAGTAGTGGATACTTTGATTGTTTCGTTTAGATGTAAACTCTATATGTATGCCAACAAATACAATTCTTCTATATTAGTATATAGCAATAAATCTTTAATCATCACGATATTCTATATTTCAACTTTTACGACTCCTTGTTTTGACAATTATCACTTAAGAATTTTTACCTTCATTTACCAACCGGTGCATAATTGTATTATTCGAATAGTGTCTACATGTAACTTGACACATGAATAGGTGTATTACTATCATTTCTCACTATTTTCAAGGACTGTGATAACAAATTACTCTGCTAGTTTGTATTGTGTTATCATTATACAATGATAACGAGTTGGAAATTCGGAAGCTCTTGTTTCCGTACTGTATCCCATTAGTTGGTTGGTAAGATTAATTCGAGGTAGAACATGAGGAAGCATTTGGGTCAACAAAATTATTCAACATGTTCATCATCCAACATCCATTAACGTGTTTTCAGGAAAAAAAAATAATTCGTGGAGAAAATTTCCCAACCTTTTTATCAACATTGATCTTACAAAGAATTGAAAGGTCAGACTTTAGGCTTTCATTTTATATAAACATGATAAAGGTTGGCATAAGCAGAAAACACTATTTCAATACAAACGAGAAGCATTTAATTTACTCAATTCGTGGTACAAGAGGCTGACGAAAGTCAGACTTGTGAAAATGTTATTTCCTTTTCGTGTTTGATATCAGAATCCGTGGATACTAGACACTCTATGTATTGCTTTCTAAGGAGGGAGTTATTGTTGTGTCTATATTGGTTCATATTTTAGCGAGTATCTTCAAAAGAATATAATTGTTAAGCTTAGATATGCATTCCATAGAGTGTTGATAATCATCAATATCACCCAATTTTTTTCTCTGCAGAATTTAAGACGTTTGGAGACTTTGTTGACAGTGACACCATGGATACTTTGCCATGTTTGCGTGTTTCATCATAGATGCTCATTGCAGCTAATGTCTGACATTAAATGTTTAAAGTGATCGGTTTTTCTGTCAGAGATTTGACAGTGACTGCCTCCATGAGTGAGCCACTGAACACAAGGACATTATGACACAAAAGTACGAGATATAATCGACTGAACAAACCCCGATAATGACAAAAACTCAGACTGAACAGTAGGCTATGTTTTAAGCAAGCATTAAATACGACAAATAATCTACGTACCGTCATCGAATCGAGAGTTACCGATTTAAGAGACAATACATCGTGATCGGCTGGGAGGTAACGGAGATATCGTCACTATGATGGATAAACTGAGTGTGAGTGAGAAGTTCAGGTTTGGTCGACAATCGATACCATTGAGTGAGCTCAACACCGATCAGTTCCCGATCATCGTTAAGATCATCAGGTGTGATATCGATGGCAGCGAGATCACAAGTAAACAGGTACTTTTCCAATATCATTAGGATTATATAATGAATCATTATTGAGTGAAATACATGTACATGTACAATGAACTACTTTTATGATCCCCATTCGAGAATCACAATGAAAAAGAAAAAGAAGAAAAAGAATAAATGAAGAATACGAGGAGGAAGAAGAAGATAATAAAGAAAGAAGAAGAAATATCTAACCACCTATGATTAATATTCAATGGTTGTTCAATGCTTTTAAAGTGTATTGAAGTACGTCCTGAGTTATATAGAATTATAAATGTCTCCTTCATTTTAATTTCTTCATGTCATGTATAAGAAAATTTGTGGATGACGAAATTGATTAATCGTGGTGTGATGGGCAGCTGCTCTTATGTGCTTAAAGGAAATCTTATGCATTTGTGTTTACCCCACGACAAGTTATGTATAATTGAGTGAACCTGTCAGCAAACAATTAAATCATATTAGTCTGCATACAAATTTACTACATTACATCTATTTTAGGCGTGCACCGTGGGGGGGGGGATCTTTGGGGGTGCTAGCCCCCCGGGTCAGAGCTAGGGGGCGCCAAAATTTGATGACCAAAAGTGCTTATAAGGGGGCGCCAAATTTTAGGCGATGA
>BQKZ01000212.1:2524-13621 GCA_036244855.1 Temnopleurus reevesii | reverse complement strand
GGGAGAGAGAGATTGCATGGATGCATGAATGCATGTTGTTTAAAAAGCGGCAGAAATAGGGCATCGCATTGCAAATGTCAAGTGCCAAAGTTAGAGGAGTAGCCGAAGACAACTGTCCAGTTGTTAACTCAAAGCGTTACAAACCCCTGTAAACATTGTTTTTTCGTTGAATTTGAAATACATATTACGAGATCTTTCGCCGCATCATCTGCCGTCCCTTTTCACGATCTAAAGCTTATTTTTCTTCATTTGGTGAACTGTTCTACGAATTGAAATGTGTTTTACTCAGACAGTATAATTTTACCCAACAAAGGTTGATAAAATTGTTATTTAACAAATTATGTTTACTGCTCAGTAAAGCTTGTCAATGCGCATGATATCCACGATCTTGTTGAGGAATGAATTAAAAAAACATTTTTGATTCACTTCCATTATGAAAATCATGCCTTTCCACGATATGGAGCTCGTTAAATTTTAGGCATGACTGTTCTGATTTTTATTCGATAAAACCAAGTTAAGTTATTGAATCATGAAACAGACAACACCTTTGCATTTTATGCAAACTCAACAAACAATAGTCATAAAAAAATCGTGACCCTATTACAGCTTGAATGTAGTCTGCAAGCACATACCCTAGGCTTTCGGTGTGTGCATGCGCAGAGCGTGATACAGGGTATGCATTGTGTGACTACATCCACACAGTATTGCCTGACAAAATTATCCAATCATTATTAGTAACAGTGTTATGATTATTATTATCACTACCAATGCAATAAACTAAGGCATCTTTTGTGTAAATCCAGAAATTCTTGCTCCCTAAAACTGGGTTGTTGTTATTACAAAACTAGTACAGCTATTTTCCAAACATCTGTTTTATTTTTTTATTTTTTTTTTGGCTCTTATTGCTTTATTTTCTTACTTCTCCTCGCCTCACATCGTTTAATTTGCTTAATAAATATTTCCCATCCATATTCATCTTCCATTCATGCCTTTTAAAACGCAATAATCATTAGAACATGCGATGTGTCGTATATTTCAAAATATAATTGGATTTAATATCGAATACACGATAAAATACACAGCCGTCTTATTGTAATCAGACAATACGATTTTGAACAGTGGCACATGATATGATTGTACATGAAAGAAGTTTAAATAAAATGAAAGACTATTATTGTAATATTTGAAAAGGTAAAAATGATGAAAAGTATAACTTTGCACGACTTACATGATAACGCAATGTATTTTACAATTGATAAATGAAAGGGAGTAATAATTGGAGAAAGCAAATCAGTGGATTATAAAAAGATTTGTTAATGTAAAGTCATACACCTTATCATCAAAATAATGTCGACTATATCATGCAAAGCTTTTCATTCTTGATAGATATAGTCTGATAAGAGCGTCATACATGGCACTTCTTTAAGGGGGACCCACCTCTGACATTATCATGATCTCAGTGAATGAAGAAAAATCTGATAAAGAAACTGCGGACAATATCTGTCAATTTACAAAAATTCCGCACCTGGGGATCCTATAGCTAGCTATCGTGGTAGAATGTGTGACGTTCTGGTGGAAATTCAACATTCCCTTTGTACATAAAGTTTTCAGAAAGTGATTAAATATAAAATTACAAAATAAAAAAGGATCTTCAAAAGAAGAAATCATGAAATCTAGTTTTCAGAATGAATTTAAAATTGTCCGACATGGCGTCACATATTCCGTCAAAGTTGTCGACTCCAAATTTTCACAGTTTCATCATTCTTTTTTTCTTCATCCACTGACACCAAACTGATTCCTGGGGAAGGGTCCCCTAAGAAGACATATAAGTCGTATTGTTATTTCATAACACGGCAATAAACATGATAAACTCATAAAAGTTACTGACAAAGAAAGAAACCAATCTGAGTTGAAACACATATTTCAGGCACAATGGAGCAAATTGTTACACGGCAAGAGTATTGAAGGATTATATACAGTTTTTAAAGTTATCTTCTTCTTGATATCTTAATATTCAAACCCTCTGGTGAATGCACTGAAGCAATTCTATCTGATACATTTATCATGGTGTAAATGACAAGGGATTCTAGCATGTTTAGGGAGAGTTTGGAACATCTGTTTCACATATCCCCGAAAGCTTGGTCATTGCCCATCTAGCATTACAACAAATATTGCATAGTTCGGTATATCATATAAATTATACATACTAATAAACGTTGAATGGAAAGTAAGGAGTACTTCAATGAAAGACATTTATGTTTTAATAGCAAATGGATTATCACATCGATTGGCACTTGTCTGATAACGATTATTGAATTCTGAAAGATTATATACACTAAACGCAATACAAGAACCAAAAACCTTCTTATTCAAAGAGTACCAATACCAAGAGAATACATGCTTGATATAATTTAGTTACACAAAATAAAAAAAAAAGCTTATAATATTACTCATGTTGTGTCAAAGATTGTCTTCTTTCAGTTTTANACTTAAGCCCCAGTCACATAGAAGCCCGTAAGCAACACAAGTGAACACGACTCCCTGTTCAGTTCACAGTTAACTAGTCGTGTTAACTCGTGTTCAATCGATGCTTCTATGTGACTGAGCACTAGCAATATGTGCTACGGCCACCTTAGCTAAATCACCGATGAAACTTGCACGAGTCCATTTACTTCAACTGGTTACGGGCAGCACATGAACACTAGTTGTATTTCTTGCTGAAGGAAATGAACGCATTGGTCGAATTCAAGCCTCAAAACTCTGAATGAAAGTAGAGAATCAGAACCGCTATGCCACGACGCCTACACTTGTGTTCCATTCTCTTCAAAGGGAGAAGAATGTCGTAATATGATGTCTCATTTTTTAAATATATATTTATATTGTGACGTATTATATATGAAAGTCTAGAAATTGTTTGCAGTAATGGAACTACTGCAAAGTCTACTCATAACGAAAAATTAGCAAAGACGGATTGTGTTGCATTTCTGTTGAGTTATATATTTTATTGAATGATGCATATTTTATATCCAAATACCCTGTCCCTTTGTGTTCAAATGTTTTTGTATCGCAATCACGCATCAAGAAAATTTAGAAATCGTTTGCAGTAATGAAACTACTGCAAAGTCTACTCACAACGAAAATTTAGCAAAGACGGATTGTGTTGCATTTCTGTTGAGTTATATATTTTATTGAATGATGCATATTTTATATCCAAATATCCTGTCCCTTTGTGTTCAAATGTTATTGTATCGCAATCACGCATCAAGACCGTTTTGCTTTCCGAAGCCCCACGTCGTGGGATTGTTGAAAGAGAAAGATGACACGGTGCCAAAGAGATTCTTCGGTGGGGCGACACCGTCGTCATCATCGTCATCATCTAACTTAATTTCAGTCCAAGGAGCTGGCTGCACATCATCCTCTGTACCCTCGCTCTCCAGTTCATCCGAATCGCTGACATCATTGACCTCAAAGGCATCGTTGTTGAACTCAAACGAGTCTCCGTTGTTGTATCCCGGTGATGGAGGTGGTAAAGGTGCCGGGTTGTTTTCTCTCATTCGCTTCTCAATGGCTGATAGACTAGGTCGATGGTGGGTGGAGTCTCGCTTCTGATAGCGATTGCCTGCGGTATTCGATGTATCGCCGTTTGTTCCGTTGTCGTTGATCACGTGATCCCTGATGTCGGGTACTGATCTCGAAGCTCGAAGCGCTGACCCAGAACGCACTCTCGTCTCGTCTTTGATATCCATTCCGATTGGCATTAATCTCTTGATCACTGTTTAAAAGATATGATATAGAAGCGATGTTAGTGGACATTTTTCATTTGAATTACATCTTTTGCAACGTTATTCCACTATTCATAGACCGTACTTGAATTAACCCCTGTAATCAGTCAGATCCCCTTATGACATTTTAATGAAATTTCTGTCAATGTGACGGTTGTAAAAAAAAAAAGAAATCGAAAAAAAGTGCAAATGGATAATACTAATATTTCAGAAACAAGTACTTGCTGAATTAAATATTACCATTATTCTTCATCCCAACTCGCCATCCTTTCTCATTACACAAAACATGCTATATCACGTCGCCCTCTTCTTATCAACCAAATAGTCACCCCACTAGCCACCCCTATCACCAACCCGTCTTGTCGTCCCGTCTTGGCATACCCTGTGTCATCCAATTCGTCAGCCCCCCTCGTCGCGTCATCTCTTCACTCATCATCCGCTTCTGTTACCCATCTCAATATGCACGCTCGCCTCCTCTTGTTATCCGTTATCATCACCCCTCTCCTTACCCCTCTCATTACTCCCTTGCATAACCTCCCTCTCGTCGTCCCCTCTCATCATCTTCATGCCACCACTCTCGTCACAGCTATTGGCAAACCTCTCATTAACCCCTCTCGTCAACTTCTCGCAACATTCCTCTCTTGATCCACTCTCCCGACACCAACCCATCATTCCTTCGCATCACCCTCTATCGTCACCTTCTTTCGTCATCCCCTCTCATCATTCCCTTTCATCAGTCCCTCTAGTCAACCCACTAGTCAACCCTATCCTCAACCCTCTCATCACCCTCCCCCATCACCCTCTATCACCATTCCCTGTCATCAAACAATTTCGTCATCCTTCTCATCATCCCTCTTGTCACCCCATCTCGTCGCCCTTTCTCATGACCCTCCATAATTACCCTCTCGTCACCCCCTCTCGTCATCCCCTCTCGTCACCCCTCTCATCACCCCCTCTCGTCACCCCCTCTCGTTATCCCCTCTCGTCACCCTCTCCCGTCATCCACTCTCGTCACCCCTCTCATCACCCCTCTCATCACCCCCTTTCGTCACCCCCTCTTGCACCCCATAGCACAAACCTCTTAAGTAACCATCCTCTCGTCAACCCATCTCGTCACCCATCTCTCAACACCCATCTCATCACCCTCTCGTCACCCCTCGCGATCACACAACCCTCTCTCGTCACCCCTCTCGTCATCCACTCTCGTCACCCTCTCTCGTCACCCCTCCCATCATCCGTCTCGTCAAGCTCTCGTCATCTCCTAAATCACCCTCTCGTCGTCCCTCTCGTCACTCTTTTTTCATGACCTTCCCTCATTACCCTCTGTCATCACTCCCCCTCATCAAACGCTCTCATCAACCCCTCTCATAACAATCATATCCTCACCCTTTCCCGCCCGCCATCCCTTCTGATCATTTTTGTGTAACCGTTCTCGTCACACCTATCGATATACCTCTCGTCACCCCCTCGCGTTAATCCCTCTCATCACCCTCTCGTTATCCCCTCGCATAACCCTCACTCATTACCTCATCTCGTCTTCGCTCCCGGCAACCCATCTCTTCACCCCTCTCATCAACCCTCACGTCATTCCTAACACAATTCGTCTCATCACAAGTCCCATCACCCCTCTAAACAATCCCTCTTGTTACCCCCTTCCACCACCCATTCACGTCACCCCTCTCATGGCCCCTCTCGTCACGTCCTCGCATTATTGTTCTTATCACTGAAAAGTATCATTGATAGATACGTATTTATGAAATCATACTTTGGGAATCCACTGCGTCTCCAAACCGCACTTCCTTGGCCACTTTGTCAGCTAGCTTGTTCTGGACCTTCTTGAACTGCGACTGTTTGCCTGGTTGAGGCCCGAGAGCTAAGGACACCTCCAAATCTGAGTGGTCTGGGATATTGAGCACCGTTGTATCGAGTTCACCTAGATGAGGAACAAAACAATGGTTTGATAGAAATCTATCCTTAATTTCAGATAGTAACAGACATTGAAATCGAGCTCTCTCGTTCTTGGAAAACGAAGCAGATTACGAAATTTCGAAACATTCACCGCATTCAGAACTTGAATGAAATGAGCTACGAAAGTATATTTTAATATTTTGCTCGAGAGTCTCAGATGTAAGATACGTTTCTATTTATGAGGCAATAATATCTGCCCGTGCAATGATCATCAGATCTTCATATCGATGCTTATAATATGGTAGCTTTTGTTGCCATGTATCATATTATGAATATGATTTTGGACAAATGATCTTATTCTGAGCTCTCCCGTATTGTGCGTGCATTCTTACCGAAGTTGACTGCGTTCCCCTGCAAATAGACTTCCTCATCCAGTCGTTCCAGATCAATCGGACCAGATGTCAGATCAATACCAATGAGATTCAGCACGACCGGGGAATAACGGTGACTAGAAGGGAGTCTAACTTTGTGTGGAAGCTGGTAGTTACGGACTAACTCGGTCAGGTGCATTCGTTTTAATTTCCTGACTGCAAGGAAAGTGTAAAAGAGGAGATGAAATTACATGAACATATTAGGTCCCAAAGAATTAGAATATTTCATATTTCAACAAACTCTTAAAACTAAAGTCTTCAAAAATAGAGAGCATGAATCTCGATCAATACACCAGCATTGTGTTTTTACGAAATCATCCCCGGTATCGTTTTCAATTTTTATTGAACTGTTGAAACGTGTTCTTCTATCAAATGGACATGCATTTCAATAGGATGTAATTTGGATTTTATATATAAATTTTTTCCCCAGGCAAAACTAACTTTCAGCTACAACCATTTCGTGAAAACAGAGACGTTACGATGTATGTCATAGTTATTACAACGAACCAACAGCAGATTAAATGATTATAACAATATCTTAACACATTGATCTTCTAGCACATATCAACGTCATCGTATATGCGCTTTAAAAGAGAGGATAATGGGAAAAGAAAGATGCGATTCCTTTCAATAACCTTTTTATTGTACAAAGAAAAATAGTTACGAAACTCTTGGCATGAAATTTGTTTATCTATTTACTCATCTATCTATTTTTACAAAATATTTGTCCCAAATTATATCCATTCTTCAATCTACAAATGTACATGTATTTAATTCTATTTGTATTTGTCACTTACATGTTCCTCTGAGAGAACCTGATTTGTTCTTTGGCATCACTTCGAATTCAAGCGGGAATGATAAGGGTATGCTGATCAGTCTGTCCTTTGCGTCTTTCGCTACTACCCGATTCTGAGTGTGAATTCGGGCTATCCTAATCACCTGTAAAGATTAAAAAAAGAAACATGAATTAGAAATGAAGTTCACAACTCTGTTTCAAAGATCTGTCATACCTTTGCGAATAGCCAACGCGACCAACATTCACCACGCGTTCGAGAATTGTAAAAAAAAAAATACAGGAGTGAAGATCTTGGTCATGGTTAGAGGTATTTGTCTGACGCTCGACGTTTGCATGCATTAGCGTCAACCGAACGTCTTTCCTATGAAATTCTGCGTTCAAATTCCATGAATGGTAAGCAGACGTTGGCTATAAGCGCAAACGTGTGATTAAGCTTAGCATACAGGAACGTTAAATCACATTGTAAAAGTAAAACAGTTTCATTCCATAATAACTACAGCACAGGCAAATACAAGTAAGTAAACATGGTAAAGCTAATTTTCTTTCTGTTTTTCATTTTCTTAGGTTTATCCAAGACATCGTGCTCTATCTTATAACTCCTAGCATTTGAATTTGACATTCTTGGTCTATTGGCTAGCTTTGTGTGTTTTATATCAATAAAACTATAACTAAATTTACATTGAATAGGTTTTCAAGTTATATTTCAAATTTATTTGACGATTTAATGACGATTTGAAATCGGCTAATTCCACGTCGAATCAATAAATATTTTAGAAAAGGTGGTGAGGTTCACGGAAAATCTCAATCATTTTCAGGGTGCCGCATGAAGACCACAATGATTGCAAAATAAAACGCATAGTAATGAGTATACTAATAGGGGAATACGAAAGCCGTTGAATAAATGCATATAATTTATAATCAATTTATCATTCACGGCAACTTCCAAGTTAACAAAATCTTTTATAGAAACGAGTGATTGTGGTAGTTCGTCGCAACAGTAATCCTTTTAATATTATATCTATTGTCTCTTTTCTCTGTACTTGGTATTATGATTTCTGGTTTCAATGATTAAAGTAACATATAGAGTACACGAACCTGTCCTTGACTCAGTGAATCTTCATCTCTCAATGAGCAGTGTCCCTGCTTCACCATAGCGATGATTGGTGTCTTACAGTACGTCATCAACTCCTTCATGTTATACGTCTCCGGCGACCACGACACTGAACGAACGATGTCCATCATGATGTTGATCGAAGACTAAATCAAACTTATAAAGTCTTTTGCTTTGATCCGAGACTGGAATGTAATTGTGGAGGTTTGTTGGGTCACTATGTGAACAGTGATACCTCCCGTTGAAACAAAAAGAGCTTGACAAGCAGTGATACCTCCCGTTGAAACAAAAAGAGCTTGACAAGCTTAATATGTACCCAGAGTATGGGCAAATGCCACAGGGAGCAATTTTGCATAAAGTTTAGCTTGCTTTATTTGTAGTTTTTGCTTCTAGATTTTGAGATCCTTTTCTATCGGTAATTGTCACGTAGTAATCATAGGCGAAGTGAAGTACACAAAATGATGGAACGACTTCATCTTAGATGTACGAGGCTCGTCTTATTTCAGCATCTGGTAAGATGTAAAAAGAAACACGGAAGAAAACAGATTATTGGTCAATTTACAAATAACACGATATAAACTTATTTCCGTAAAATAAAGTGGGTCATGTACAATGGATCCGTACGCCGTGTATTGATCTGTGCGGACACAACAATCACAAGGCGGTTCCGATTTGAATATAATTACAAAGGAGCATTGAATTAGCGTTAGACTTAATTTTACGGAAATAGTTTTTATCGTGTTACATCATTTCAGAAGGCATATATTATCTAAGGGGGTGTTGCTCAAAAGCAACTGCAAATCAACTGCAAATTTGCAAATCATAACGCGCATTTTCATTCGCGCACGGTATGCGCATTTAACCAGACGCGCATGAAACAATGATTTTGATTGGCGCGTACCGATCAACTGCAACTTGCGATCAATGGCAACCTTTGAGCAACACCCCCTTAGAGAGTTAAGAAAACGTTTTTAACAATAATTTGGATATCAAATCTGCCCAATTGATAATACTTGACAGTTGGACAATAGTAAGCAAGATATGTTGTCCAGTGTTCGATAAACATGTGATTGATGACCATATCATACATTTAATGTACATGGTTACATAAATGGGGATAACCTCTCACCGCATTCATCTCCGCTCCTCCACGCTTTCCCCTCCCTCCTCATCTCTCTCTCTCTCTCTCTCTCTCTCTCTCTCTCCCCTCTCTTTCTTTTTATCTTTACTCTCAAAACGTATAACTGTGCTGCATTGCAGCTTAGATGGTTGGTTAAAATGAAATATCTGAATGTGAAACCAAATCTTGCAAATCATCCTAGTTCCTATCGACTGTGCGTCACATATTAGGTACCCTTGATAAAAAAAGGACTCTGCATTTATCTTGTCCATTTGTCCCTAAATTCATAAGAAGGGGAGTTCGTACTATCATCATCTAGTAATCAACGTTGGAATGTAAACATTTGACAAATGAAGAAGAAATCTGGAAATAGAAAATGTCCTTTCAAGACTATTTTTGTCAAAATATGCAGCAAAGTCCAACAGTAAATGTCATCTCGACCAAAAGGTACACATTAACCAGGCTTCCGACAAAACTGTACACTTTATTTTTCTATAGAGATTTGTAATTCCCATATATATATATCAAACGGAGAATTCTTTTATTCAAACCAACCTATAGGTCATGTGCTTGCTATTCAAATGAGCAATTTTAGGGTGTGTGAGCTATTTCCTATTGTGATAGAATCTTCGCAGTTTGGGTGTACAGATTTATGAGTGTGTGGAATCGATGGCATTGTATACCTGCATATCTTAGTCACTGGAGCGTGGTCCTCATTATTGACACGAAAAATGAACAAAAAATATGAAAAGATGGATTCCACGAGTTATTAAAGGAATATGATGGCTCATTGCTAAAGAAGGGCAATACGTGGGGCAAATATGGGCGAAGAAGGAAGTGTGTGGATGTATACAGAACTATAATGCCATTTTGAAATAGGGTGCATAGAAATAATAATGGTCCGAATGAAGTTTAACAAAAGCTTTTCGTATTTTGGCACACCATTTCCATTTTTGTTACGGAATTACTAACCTTTACAATATGTAAGGCAATTTAGCCAAACTACGTATTACCAACAGGAAATATTTCATGGTGTCAAATAGATTACAACATGCGTTCGACACGCAATATTTCTAATATATGTATATAATGTATTTCCTATTTTACAGGACCCCAGGTAGAACAGTACTTTGATTACTGTTGGGGCTATATACCCTGTTAAAATAAAACGTAATAAATAAATAAATGAATATACTCGGTGTGCATTATTACTTTTCTTCATAATATCGATTTCTTGCACGTTTTCCATCTAACATGTCTAAAGCCTAAAATATGCACGTTTAGTTTCCTTACTTTTTTATCTTGGTGAAAAGAAATTTATTTTTATCCAAAACGTTTGCTCCATAGTGTTAACAGATTGGAGAACAACAAATTTGTATCTTTCACACAACACTGAGCGCCGAATATTATATGAGCGAGACATTTATATAAATTCTGTTTAGGCGTGGTCCTATAATGATGCATCATTGCAATTACAACTTCACAAAACAACTATCAATATGTAGATACAATGAATTCATAATACAATACGCCCAGATCATAGTAAGCAAGGTTGACATCTTACAAAGAAATTTGTACTAATTTGTCTCACAACGATATCTCCTTGTTTTAAACGCTAAACTCAAGCATCGGTCAGTGAAATACTATGTTGCCCATAAAATAAAAAAATAAGATGACGCATGAAATAATGAAACAGTGTGATCATCAGAAAATATCATCCTAACGAATGCAAGCAATTACCAATCTTTCAAAAATGTTAGTCTGCCTTACTAACATGTCATTTACACTTATCATCATCATCATCATCATCATCATCATCACTATCATCATCATATTCATCATCATAATCATCATCATCATCATCATCATCATCATCACCATCATCATCATCTTCATCATCATCATCATCATCATCATCATCATCATCATCATCATCATCATCATCATCA
>BQKZ01000211.1:162344-206377 GCA_036244855.1 Temnopleurus reevesii | reverse complement strand
CGGGTATGCATCTATACATAAATCAAGCCTCAGAAGAGATGATTATCGCGACCCAGGACAGGCGTGTAGGTAAAGTAACATGCAACAATTACATCAATCATAACATTGTCATGCCTGATGGATAACACAAGGGGGGCAATCTGGTACTCCTCTACAAAGATCTATTTTCATAATTTCTATATCAGTCTTCTTTGCTACTCTTTCTCTTTCTCTACAACCCTCTTGTTCATCGCTCACCTGACGCCTCGAAGTATCTTGTGCTCTGCCCTTGGCCCCCCCCCCCATATTTTCAATCATTCTTCCTTTTTATCTCTTTTAAAATGTCCAATGTAGATTGTATCGTTCCTCACCTTTGTTTATTCCTTCCCTTAATTCTCATTCTATGGGTGCATCTTAATATTGCTTACTTTTAGAACCCTGTGACCAAATATTAGTGACCTCTCCCCTCCCCCATCCAATTCTCATTGGATCCGCCATTGTTGAAAAACAAGTACAAGTCACAAACAGATATTTTTATGTCAGACCTTGAGGGGTACCTTACAATACTAAGCCCATGATGTACTGCATGAGATCATATAATTGACTATTGTGTTACTAACAAACATCTGCATTGCGAGCAAAACTAATTGTCACTAATACTTCAGCAGAAGCATCGAAGTATGGGCGTGCCTGCAACAATTTCATTCTAGATTTTATTAAATAATGCGTGATTTTCATATGAAACACTTTCAGGGATAACATGTACATTTCAATATTTAAGAAAGGCCTGAAAATTCAATATTTTGGACTAAAAATGCTATAAACTATTGCAAGAAATTAAATTTTTAGGGCCTGAAAAGGCTTTTGTCTTGGCTTTTGCCTAAAAACTTGCATCAATTTTGCATTAAAGCAAGTGTCAGCAAATAATGCTCCAACTAATCTCTGTTATTGATTCCCAAACTACTTCTTCCTGAGGACATTCATGTTGTTATATCTGAATGTCACCTATTCAAAGCTACTCTCCACTTACGCTGCATACATTGTGGCAATTAACATCCGCTCATTCAACAAAATGTGCGCAATTAGCACTCTGCTCTCATTAGCGGCAATTGAGAGGGCCCACTGACTCTCCACGCAAGCAAACAAATCATTAAATTAATGGGACTAGGGAGAGGAGCAAAGAGGGTTGAAATGGGCTTTCAGCTTGAATTGATTTTAATAACACTGTGAAGCATCAATTCACGAATCATTCCGTCAGCCAAGAGGGTAAATAGAACAAGGATTTAGCAAGAAGGGGGCGGGGTTTGTTTAGATGCAGATGTGCTGCCTATTTAACCCTAATCCCATGCCCCCCCCATTCAATGTTTTTCGCGAGAAGTCTGAAACGCAAAAAGCTCACCCCATGATTTTTTGTGACTTTTTTGTTCCAAGTCTTGCGCAGCTTTTGAGACCAAATTTGTGATGATCATCGCATCAAGCCGAAAATGGTTCACAAATGTGATTCCATGTACAAAGTCAAAGGAAATTGTATTCAGTAAAAATTCATAAATCCTTGTTTATTTTTCCATCCACCTGTTGAAATGATTAAAAAGTATTCTTCATATGCCTCTCATGATGTCACCAACAATTTCCATTGAAAAAACAATAGAAATGATAAGGTTGAAAAACAAAGAAATATATAAGAAATTAATTAAATTTTAAAACAATATAATAATATAAGAAATCAATGTTGATACTATACTGAGTAGTGGGGAGTTGCTGAGCTCCTGAGACAATACGATTATGTTGACGTTTTTCAATAGCAGAGGAGCCTGAGGGCTGATCTGATATTTCAAGGATTTCATTTTTTTCCAGGAATACGAACAATACACGATTATGACAATGATTGGGTTTTGATACAAAGACAGACTCTTGTAACAAATTGATTTTACTAAAAAATAATACATTTCCATGAAAATGACCTCTTGAAATAAGGTTAAGAGACATTCTTTAGAATACATTATCTCTTTTAAAAGGTTATTCCAAGGGTGTTGCCCCATACCAACATGTTTTCTATGAAGGCGCCTGCTAATTAATCAGAAGGAAAAAAATATTGAAAATTACTCTAAATTCCCATTCAAATCGCATTGAAAATACCTCTCATTCATCTAAAAAAAACCCATAGATAACAACCAAAGAAACTTTCAAAAATATTTACGAAACCACATAAGGACATATCTTGTGGCACAATAAGACAATATCAGTAAGAGAGTTGTTATTGGACTATCGGACATATAGTTCAAGTGATCCTTTGTAAGTAGCAAAGGGCACTTGAATAGACTCAGGTAACCCAATTGATCTTTGCAATAAGTCATGTGATATACCTGTTTTAGCGCTTGATATTGCATCGAAGCCTACGCAGACTCCCAAGAAATGTTGACATTGTAAGAAACTTTTCGTAACAATCAGTTTGCGCTTGCTTCCCATTGACATATATTTCATTTCTTCAACAGGATTTGTGGCTGGTTGTTAAAGGCATTATGTAGTATTGTGTTTATTTTTTAAAATTCTCATCTGTCAGATCCTAACTAACATCTAAACAGTTGATGGTGTACATAAAATAAATGAACTGTGACAATATTAGATTTCATTATGAAAATTAGTGATTCAAAAGAGTTCAAAGGCAAAATGTTACCCCGATAAGTAAATTGTGCTGAATGCATAAAGAATTGTGTTTAAACAAAAGTCAGAATATTGAGCACAACTCCATTTTTGATACAATCAGGTACGTGCATTCTGGACTTGCATTTAATTTTCTGAGCAGGGTTTTTTTTTTGCAACAGGGCCCTGGGATGATTAATTCAATCTTCATAGTTATCTTGATAGTGTAACTCTCTTTAGTGTTGCACTCTTTGCTTATTCTTCATCACATTGAATATAATTAGATACCAATAGACTTGATTTGATAGCTTGATTTTGGAACCTTTTTAATTATACAATCATATTGTTACCAATGTCTTTAAAGGTTAGATGGTACTTGTAAAAACTTCTTGAGAAAAGTCTCATAGTACTTAAACTTATGGGTTTATTGGTAACAACTCACAGACCTTGCCCTATTGATATCGCTTATACCTACATGAAGTGCATATTTTAGGTACCATCAATATGAACACAAAGGGCAAAGAAGGTGGACAATCCACAAATTAACATCCACAATATAGACAAAACGTCCCCTTTCCTGCAACTTCATCCAAACATGTAGAGCAGGGGTTTTTCACATGCAATTCACCTGTTTACATGAAACCTCTTTTGTCTTCTAACATCTAGAGTCATTGTAATTTACAGGGACTACAAAGTATAATGATATATCACTGCTGAAGGTTACCCTGTTTAAAAAAACGAATGAATATTAAATTGCTTATTTTGTCCATTAGTTTGTTTTCTAATTTTTATAGTGAAAATCAGAGATTCACCTCAACTTTCTTCTTAAAGCTTCTAGCAAATTGAACCGTAAGACAATGCTGTGAATATTCAATTGATTATCCAGTATAAGATGGATGCATTCCCTAAAGCAAGCTTCTGCGCGTATCAACAAATTTAAAATGGATTCAATATGCCAAACTCCTAAATCTTAAAAGAATTCTTTTCAGCCCACGCTCATGAAAACTTTTATCAAAATGAACATTGCATACAAGATCTGAATCATAGATTTCTTGTATATATGTACAAATTTTAGGGCCATGGTTGTCATGGTAATAGTTTGAAGCAGCTAGTGTATAGGTTACATGACATTTTTGTCACAAGGATATCCAAGAGTACCATTTTCAGTAATTATATTTTATTTCAGCAATTATATTACCTAAAAGAGTTACTGGCTACTATTTGATTGTTCAATTCATAATTCAGCTAGGAACCATGCACAGACACACTTTAGTGGCCATTAAAAGCAACAAAAAACACTCATTATGATGGCATAAGTCCATGCTCTCCATGAGTGCTTTAACTTTGTTACTCTCTTCTGAGAGAAAATCATTTTCTTCTTCTTTCAAACTTTCACATATAAATAGATACAAAGATACTAGAAGGGATAAAGGCTCTGGACAAACTCCATTCAAGCATTTACAATAACAAGATGGACTCAAAACAACTTCCACCCTTCTTATTCTGTGGAAAATGTTGAACAAGAGTAGAATCTGGGACTTTCTTTTGTGATTATAAAGCTATTGTCAATGCTTAAATTCAAAGTTTACTTTGACCCAGTACATTGTCACTTCTGCTCACAGTGAGGAGAAGGGACAAAGTACTGGGACGAAGTAAACATCCGTAGTTTGAGATTCTAGCGTCAAATCTAAAGTGGATAAAGTTCAATATTAATCTGTAGTAGATGTGGAAGAAGTTTGAATACTCTCACTGGTAGAAATTATACCACTTTCAATTACTACAAGTCATACATAACTTGCACACATATCACAACCAATACAGGTCGATAAGCAGTATAGAACATATATTATACACATACACATACACACACACTCACACCACACAAACACACACAATACAAAACTTGTAACAACAAACACATCCACCCATAACAGTAGGTTTCAGAATTACAGAGGTGTAATACAATCAATACTAAGATACCTCATAAAATCAATTTCCAAGCTTATACCAACCTTTTTATTTTGCAAGTGAGCTGTGATATCTCCTTGGTAACATACCACTTATAACAGATGCACCCCACAAACAAACGACATACATGTGTATACGGATACACTGATACACTTCAATAACATGAATAGGTTTCATAGTACGTTAAAGAGAATACACATACATACCCCCATCAGAAATGGTTTCAAAATAACAATGGCGGTGAAGAGTATTCGGGACTAAAACTGACCGAGAACAGAAGGGGTACGCAAAAATGTGCAGGACCTAGAAAATTAAACAAATATATGTTTTAAACAATCATATCTTTAATACTCGGATCATTTTACTTGTATCATTGAGTATTCTTTTCAAATGGATTGACTATATTGAATTCTGTAAATCCCATAGACCATAGACCATCCGGTTCCAGTTGTAAGTGGTTTAATTTCATTCTGTATTTTCTGTAAGTTAAAAAGTTATAGATCTGTAAAAATTGGGATGATTCGCAGGTATGACATATAACACAATGATTCACAGCTAATCTTACCCCAGGTGTGACTATCGAGTCGACGATACCATCCTTCGATTCCAGGTGGGGTTTCGTCTGTAATATTCCACTAATATCTCCAATAGGACCTTCACACTTATCTTCTTCTGGTTCATCCTCTAAATAACATGGTATATCCACACTTAAATCCCTCTCGAATAATTCCTCCGGTCTGACCAAGGGAACTGGCGCACGAGATCTATCAATGTCATCATCTGCCAAACAAGTCTTAAGCGATTTCTTGGAATCGGGCACGCTTTCCAAGACAATCGAGGCAGGAAATTCTGAATTTACATTGTCCAAACCGGGATGATATTGTTTGTCTGTAACTGGTGGGAAATTAGAACAGTCATTTATGTATTCTACTTCAGCATCCGGTAGCCACATGGCATGAATGGTCCCTACGTGGTGATCAAGATCAACTTTGTTCGGATCAGTAATACTGCTTGTCTTCTCTAATCTTGGAGCGAGTTCATTGCTTTGATCGAATGCTTCATCTAATTTTATCAGATTTGATAGCTTTTCTTTAGGGCTATCAAATTGTGGCTCAAGTTCGCTGTTTTGATCAAATGTTTCATCTGCTTTTGTAGGACTAGACGAAAGTCCTCGAGGGGCAAGACTACGGTCTAGCTGTGGCGCAAGTTCTATTCTTCGATCAAATGTTTTATCTCCTTTTCGAAGGATGGACGATTGTTCTTGAGCGTCTACGGTGTTGTCTGTATTCGTTTCGCCTATTTCATGGTCTATTATCACACACACTTTTCCATCAGATAATTCCTTCAATGTACTTTGAGTTTCTGCACAGTTTGTCTCTGTTTTGTCAACGTTATCTAGTTTTTGTTCTTCCTGCTGGGTGATCCCTGCAACAACCGGTCGTACAGTTTGTGGCCTGTCTACATTATGATCATGTGTAATCTTATTAACTTGTTCCAAATCTTTGCTTGAAGAGTGTCCAGTAGAAGAGTGGCATGTCTGAGGGTCTACTGTTCTTTCCTGATCATCAGGCATTTCTGGTTGTCCTGTGAATTTAGTGCTTTTATCTGGATTTTCTGAAAATACGTTGCTTTCAAGATCATCAGTCTTTGCTTGAAAGCCTCTTGACTGCGCTGATTGGGAACATGCTGTGTCATTGTTCATCAGTATGTTTGTATTAACTGCTTCAATATCTGTTTCCATTTGTTCCTGGTAATCCTTTATTGCTTTGATCACAATGCTCTCTACAAGCTTTTGCGAGAAGGTCTCCAGAGGACAACGTGTGGGGACACACTGGCTCTGCCGAACCTGATCACAAGATGGTTCATTCTGAGTCTCTCCTACACCATTATCAACATCTCTGCATACGGAAATTTCTCTTCCAATTTCATCTTGTGAATTTGAGTCATCAAAAATCAAAGAATTTGAAGAGATGGAGCTAACTTCCGCATCTCCATGATCAATGCACTTCCTCTTTACGTCATTGCAATTTGGTTTGCCGATCATCGCCATGGCTCCCCTGCCATCAGGAGCAGAAATCGCACCATGAGCAGTATTCCTATGACCTGATTCATCCATTTTGAATTTCATGAAATGAATATCTTCTCGGCACTGTAGAGCTTCACATCATCAGACAAAGGTCCTCTAATCTTCTTGCTTAATGTCACTATGACATCACAAGTCACAGCAGAAAAAAGGCTGTGTCTGAGTTTTACAGAGGGAGCTTACTTAAATTCAACAAGTTTTCTTTTCAAGTTCTGTGAGTCTTTCATATGAGTCTGAATCAATGTTCAATTTATGGATGAAAAGCTACATTTTCAATGAAAAAGTCTCCAATGCAGAACTCTGAAACATGAAACAGGAAAAAGCTATTTTATTCCCTCAAATTAAATACTAAGCTTCTCCATTCTTAAAAATAGGGTAAGTTTTCAACAGAGGGGTGTTTATTCCTGTGATTTGGTATTAAGGCAAATAATTCTTGCTGGCTTATATGTAAATATCACTCATGTAAAACATATCAAAGAATATTGACTTTTCAGACAAAAGCTAACCCGCTACTTTCATAACCATCAAATTTTGTTTCTCTTCACTCTTCCATTAAAAGGTCCTCTAACTTTTAAATAGGTAGGACCCACTAGCACTTTACCCACTATAGATAATTCTTAATCCATAAGGGGACACTGTAAGTCACAAAAGTGCGAGTTAGGGAGCTGAAAAAAAAACTTTCAGACTGATAACTCTGTCCAAATTTTTAGATAAGTGGAAAATCTAGGGGTTTATTGTGAATAAGACAAGAAAATTAAAGGCAACATTGATAAATGTGAGTTTGAATGGCTTCGCACTTTAACATAATTGAACAGACAATGAAATACAAAAAAATCTTTAAGATACGTCGATCAACATTTGAAGGGTTTCATAACCAACATTAGTAATTATTCATAAAGAGAACTTTAGCTCAATGAAATGAGCAATGATGTTTAAGAGACAATCTTGGCTTAACTCTGAGAAATACATACTTTGGAAATACTGCAGAAATAATAATATAATTTCAAACGAGTTTCCCATGAAATTCCATTTTAAGTGAACAAATAAATAAATAAAACTCTATTTCATTCAACCAATATAGCTCTTTATGTATTCGTCTGACAACAACACCAGCAAAAGGTCACCAATGAGCCGAAAAAAACAGAAAAAGCTGACACATTCAATTGTCCTTGACCAAAACAAACAAGTTTTCTAGTGATTTGCTATAATTTACCTAATTAAGAACAATTCCTTCAAAACAACTACTTTACAAAATCCCTATGTTGATGAAGCCAGTGATAATATAACAAGATGCAAAAAGCTTTGGATTACAAACAAAAAGCTTCATAAATACACTAATACAGCTTTAATATAAAAAAAAATAATAATCTAAACATGTTACCCTTCGCCAAACATATAAATCTAACAAATATATCAAGACTTATTTATTATTCTTCATGAATTATTCAGTTTAAATTTGACACCCTTTCTTGGTAAAAGCGAAATGTACTTTATCATCCTACTACATAGAAAGAAAGTCCTGACATATTAATATAATTCCATGTCTGATATGGGGGTGTGTCTTTATTAAGAAAGAAAGGTTATTATTGTGGCCTTCAACATCTTCCCTTTGGGATATTTTTATTCAGAAATTTTCCCAAACACTTTCTCAAACCTAACTGTTCATGTATACATTTTCAATATACAATCCTTGATTTTATCTGTGACAAACTCACATGTTTTTCTACATATATATCAAAACTATACCAGGGCTTTAATTTCAAACAACTAATTTCTGGTGATAAAGTCAATGCTAAGTTGAGAGGACGAAAAGAGTAATCATCGCCGTGGAGACAAAGTGGTCATAAAGCCTCGTTGATTAGGTAACGCCATCTGCTGAACTTTAAAACGACCTCTTAACGACTGACTTTTGTAACTCGTTAATTCTAAAATGTCAAATGAGCCATGTTGAAACAAACAACAGATAATTATAATAATTCATTAAAAGGTTTTCCGGATAAGAGTTGACTTACAAATTTATTTTGACTTTATAAATCCTTTGAATGAGAAGCAGAAACTTGTCACTTATTCAATGAGGAGGATTATAGAAGTTCTTGCATTTTGTTCCTTTTTCCTGTTTGACTAAAATTCTTTTTGTCTAAATGATAGGAAATTGGTTTATATATAACAGAACAGGCCAATTCTGTAGTATAGAATAAATAAATCTTCTTCAAACCAAAAGATTAATCTCTCACGCTAACCTATTGACTATTTAATTCTGTAATTCCCGTAATGGAACAAGAAAGGATTAGATTAAAAGACAAAAAAAAACCTTTTCAAGTATTCAAGCCTTCTGAAAACGATGTACCACAGTAATTTAACAGACAATACAGTGGGAAAATCAATACCAAGAAGATGGCTCATCTGTTAGAAAAATGTCTCTCCTTTTAAAAATAATGTTGCGACAGTCTGAACATTTGTTGAACATTCAAAGGGTTAATATATGACTTCAGGTGGCAATCACAGAGGGCAGCTGCTCGTACTAAATGGAGCTATCCATGTAGATCCACCCTCCACTCTGTTCCAGAAGGGGAAAATACCGTCGGAGCCAGAAAGCTGTTAACTCATTTGGAATAATCCAGGGTAATTGCGTTAAAAGATTTTGATGTGTATAATAAATACCCTTGAAATGTGCGGGGTCAGGCAAAATTTACCGAACCAGAAGGGCTTTAACACAATTTGAATGGTTTAATGCTTTTCAGGAACCTAAATCTCCAGGCTTAATGTCCTTCTGGCTCAGAAACTCAATAGACATATATGTCAACGAACGTCCTTTGGTTTTCTAAATATATAGCTAGATATACATGAAAAGAAATTTCCTCCGTCACGGTTAATTAATAACACAACAAAATAATGAAATGCAGAAAGAAAAAACAGCAGAGACAAACTAATCACTGCAATTGGTTTCTGTAATTCATCAGTGAAATCATTACAGCTAGATATATATAGATGTATAATCTTGCAACTTAGCATGTATCATTAAAAAGAGCAGAATGAGACAAACGAGCTGATATAAATAACTCCATTACCCACAAATTAATAAAATGCCCTTTTGGCACTCAAAACAGATATGTTCCATGATGACAGTCTATACTTTTTTTCACCAGCAGAAAAAAATCAATGAATAACATGAGTCCCCAGGAAAACATTAATTTCCTATATCATTATAGTACACCTGGAATGCAAGGACAAAATGCAATCTGTGTTGATGTCTTTTAATCTTTTCCACCGTCGGGGATAACAAATCAATGAATAACATGTCTCGTTATGATTAACGTCCATTTCCTACATCGTTAAGGCATGCCTGTAACGCAGGAACATTTCCGCCCCCATCACAAGGGCAAAAGTGTCTGTTCTTTTAAGCTATCACAAATAATCAATAAAAGGCATCATTTAGAAAACATCCACTTTCTGTACTATTATGAGATGTATGTAACACAGGAGTATGGATTGGAAGTCCTCCCCAAGCTGGTTGAGTGATGATGATAAATGATCTCAACGCAGATTCCAAAAGATGTGTGAAATCATTATTCCTCCATGTTTTACTCCTAAAATTGAATACATTCATTTCTGAATGATACTAGCGAGCAAATAACAATAGAACACTTTCAATCTAAGAAATTTAGAAAAAAAAATTGATCAACTCATTTTTAGATATCCAGTTCCAAAATAATGATCTAAATTTGTAAATATCGCCATAAACTCAAAGATATTTATAGTGCTTAGACGACCTCCGCAATTAACACTAAACTCACATTTATCAGCCATCATTATGTGTTGGAAAACTGGGAGCCGCGGAAATGATATGAGAAATTGCTTTCATGCTAAGCAAATATTGGTCCAGACGATAACAAATTGATCCTGATTTATCGTGTGCTAAATACAGCAACATTTACACATCGAGTTAACATTCGCGTTCGAGTCTGGCACGAGCGTCATCCAAATTACCGATATTAATGGACCCTAATGATTGGAACACTCCCAGATCGCGACTACCATGGCGATGGCGTGAAGAGCCCCTTCCTCTACGTCCCACACCGTCACGGAACCACTCCAAATCAGTCCCGTGGGAGTGGATTCTCCCACCAATGCTAATCACCCCAGCGTGAAGGCAAGCTGAAAGGGTACAAAGTCACGGATATTGGAAGCGATAAATGACCCACCTGCTGGGGCGATCGGAGCTGGGGTTTACCGAGCTGCAGCATCCAGGCTCCCCATCCCACACTAGAGTTTAGATGAGCTCAGAGAGAGAGAGAGAGCAAACAATCCGGCCTACCGACTCATCGACCCAGACCTTCACGACTAACGACGAATCAGAAGCCACACGTGGACAGCCGATATCCATCCCCATATCACGTCATAACTTAACAAGACGGCGAGAGTGGGTGATACTAATTATGTTGCAGTGTAGAGTCTGACGTATACCGGTATCGTTATCTTCAACTCCTTGCCAATATCCGTGGCTGTGGCAGATTCCCCCATGATGTGAGTCGTCCACATAATCCATTCTTTCTATCTTCATTAAAAGTGGAAGAGGGTCTTTCTGTCTTTATCTGTTTCTCTGTAGTATTATCTTTTTGTCTCTTCTTAGTAGCTAGTTTTATCCCTCTCTTTTCTTTCGCTCTCTTCTCTCTGTCTCTCTCTCTCTCTTCCTCTTTCCCTCTTTTCCTCTTTTCCTCTCTCTCTCTCTCTCTCTCTCTCTCTCTCTCTTTCAATATATCTTTCTTTCTCACTTTCAGATCCTCTCACTCGCTATCACTATATCTTCCCATTTCACAATATATCTCTCTTTATCTTCTTCCCCTCTCCCCTGTGTCTCATTCTTTATTGTTTCTCTTTATGTCCCTTTCTTATTCTCTTCTTCTAAGTCTTTTAATCTATCTGCCTCTCTCGTTCTTATTCTCCCACAACATCCATCCAACTATTTCTCTATTCATTTCCATTCCATAAATAGCTATCATCCTCCTCTCTCCATCTACCATCTATCCCACTTTTAATTATTGTATCATTGCCCCCCCCCCTCTCTTCTTGATGTCTCCTTCATCCATCCATCCTCCATCCTTCTTATTACTCTCATCCCTCCATCTTTCCTCCTGCTCTTTCTCCTCTCCCTCACATTTCTCTTTATCCTCTATCTCTTTAACACCATGTTCAAACGCTAAGAATTTATACTAGAACTATATAGCTATAGTAGAACCGCATTACTATTCCATGAAAAAAAAGTGCAACTAAATGTTCACCAATGCATCTTAATATTTACATTGTAGAGTGGTTAACGGCGCTCCTATAGAATTTCTGCACAATTTGGTTACACAAATAAACAGTCAGGCTAATGAACTTTGTTTGTTGACAAATCATTTTTATACCGTGTTTCCATACCAACTCAGCTACGTGTGAACACAGGGTAAGCCCATGGCTCACTTTCAAGCACCAGAAATAGACCCTGGTTCGCTGAAAGCCATCTGTTGGAGTAACCAAGTAAACGATTTGAACACCCCGTATCCACAGAGCACGACTAATTGGCGTAATGTCGGCAGACAGTCACCAACCTTTATTTCCTTCTTCCACCTAATCAGCTCACGCTGCCTTTTAATGTCTCTGACCGTGCATTTGTTAGTTTCACTCAAAAACACTTTCTGACAAAATACCTTGAGGAGAGCCTGAAATCATGTGTGTGTGTATAAAGTTTGACATAAAGAATGTACTAACTTTATCTTTCGTGAGCAAACTGATGTGAGTTTTGGTGGTACTTTATTACAAAAAAATACTTATGGCTATATATTAAAAATTAAGTCTAATAAAAGACTACTAATACAATTTGAAAACTAGAAATGACATTAGTATTGCACAGGATCAACTAAATAGTTTCATATTCAATGAGACTGCTCAGCCTTTTTCCTTAACTGTTTTTCAAGCAAAAATTATCGACAAAATATTCTCAAGTACCTGTGTGATTTTGCCTCTATTTCCACCATCTATCTTCAAAGTCACTTCAAACCTTCTTCTCATTTACTTGTACTAATCATTTCTTCCTCTAATCATTTTTTTTGCCAATTCCTTTCTCTTCCAATAATTTTTAGGACTCATATTTTTTCTCATTCTAAATACTTTTTTTTCCTATTCCATCTAAGAATCAGATGCTTCACTGAGCTATTTGTTTCATAAAATTATTGTCTCCATTTCAACATCTCCTCACTATCGTTATATAANGTTATATAATATACTATCTCCACATATGATGTAAGTATTTTATTTCGATTGATTTTATTCAATTCAATCCGATGCTTCACTGAGCTATTTGTTTTATAAAATTATTGTCTCCATTTCAACAGCTCCTCACTATCGTTATATAATATACTATTTCCACAAATGATTCAAGTATTTTATTCCGATTGATTTTATTCATTTAAATTCTAAGATGTTTTTTTTATCCATGTTCATCTGTCCCTTTAAGACACATTTTGTCTATTTTCTTCCACCCACTCACCTATAGATCCTACATGTATATCAGGTTCAAATAGTACTCCGTAGCATTACTTCTAAATCCATCTTCAAATTCCTCTGTTTTATTATCTTTATGGCCGTATCAAATGTATGCTGCCATGCATATACATGTAAATACAATCTCACTCATTTCATCTGTCCATAGATCAATATCTCTAGACATATTCGATGATGGGCGCAACGAACTTGGTTATGTCATTGAAAGTCATATGAGCGCCTGAGAAAATGACGTCCAGATGTTTCGTGTTTTCTTGACATTGATGCTCTAATCTGTTGGATCTTTTTTTAAGCATGGACTTTAATAATACATTATAATGTCTGAATGCACATTGAGCATAGCTTAAGAACTGTATCGTTCAGAGTTTTAAGAATATAGGAAAAATAGAATGCAGAGTTTGGAATGTTTAAATAAAATGTCAAATATAAATGCAAATGGGTATCAATTTTCTAATGCACTTAGAAAATCAAAGTAAATCCAAAATTTGTATCCCATCCCTTTTTTACTCTTCCTCATCTTTATTTTTTTCTTTCAGTAATTTGTGGGGCTGTCTAGAATGCATTCATTTTGGTGTTTGTAAAATCTGAGTAGAACAAACAAAACATAAATTGATTGAAGATAAGTAACTGAGTCAACATGATTTCTATTCTATTTCAAAAAAAATATTATTCATCAAGAATTACTTGAGTTATGAACTTTTCCAGCAAATTGTATTAGGGCTTCCACTATTCTAAGAGAGCAGAATTCCCAGATTTTCCCTGATATTTCAACCTATTTTGATGTATCCTAATTTACCACAGGGTTTCTATGATGTGAGGAGAATAAAATTCCCTGATTTGAGGATTTTTCTTTTCTCAAATTCCTTTACCTTTTCCCTGACTGCAAAAAAAGTGGAACTCATCTTCCAGGTTTCCCATATATAGGTATAGTGGGTGAAATCCTATGAAAACTAGAAAAAAACACGATATAATATATTTCCGTAAAATGAGGCCGAAAGCTAATTTAATGCTCCTTTGTAATGCTATTCAAATTGAAACCTGCTTGTGATTGTTGCATCAGCACAGTTCAATACACGGCGTACGGATCTATTGTCTCAGCACCTGATAACCCACTTCATACTTTATAGAAATACTTAATATTGTTTCAAAAAGATTCTGGTAGATAGACCATCAACAACAGTGGTCAATGACCTACGTGACAGCTTCCAGACAAACAGCTGCTAGCTGACCAAGCACATGTCCAAGATATCTGACCGGCCATGTGTCACAGCTATCAGGGGCAGATGTGAAAACACTCCAAGTCCAATCACTGCTCTACATTTTTTGACATCTATTTCAATTCTCTTCTATTTTTCAGCTACAGATGAGTAGGACTTTAATTTATACATAGTCTACACAGTAAGAAATGAGGTCACTGGATATGCCTTTCATTTCTATAAACATCTCATATCTCTGTATCAAGAGTTTGATTACAAACACTGTAAAAACTAAAATTTTCACTAGGGTTTTATTATTGCTGACATTGCGATCTTAAATTTGCTCAAATTTCCACTCATAAATAATCTCCATAGACTTGTGCAAAATAATTTTTCGAGTCATGAAAATAACAACCCTCAAATATGTGAATGTGTCTCAAATTCAGTGAATTTGCTAAAATGAATACGTTAAAATATTGGCTCGAACAGTAGATGTGGCTACTTTGAGTGTACACATTTCCCTCACATGGGTCGGGTGCATCACAGTGTGGATTAATTTCTTGTTAGAGTAAATTAACACCATGGCAGGGATTCGAATCCAAGACCTTCTGATTAAAAGACATATTTACTGACCACTTGCCTATATAAGAATGGAACAAACTAAAAACAGGATATGAAAAAAATGCAAAGGCTTTTAATGGCTAAATACTCATGCGTGATTACAACTGCAATCAAATTTAGAAGGTGACGCAATGCCCAAAATCAAGGAAACATACGAGACCAGAAGAAGAGGATTACCTCCATAAACCCATGGACTGAATCATTATTACAAATCTCAAGGAATTATTAGAATCACAAAAACAAGCATGTCAAGAACAAAAACCAGACTTCATAACATCACCATTTTTCGGTTAAAAATGGCACCTGAGTACATCTTGTCCTGGCGGTCAGTCAAGCATGGGACGCCGACATTGCGGTCAGCTTCTCCCAGACCGCAGAGGGACCGTTAAGTGCCATTGACCATTAGAATATGGCTCGCTTTGACCTCGTCCCCCATCAAGGCTGCCGTTCAGGAATAAATCTGTGAGTGTGTGCACGACTTTATGATTCAAGGCATTTTGGTTCCGGGAAATTTCACTGCCATAAAGTATAGATATGCCAGCCATTCAAAAATAACATTGATATACATTACACTCAGAATAACTAAACAGCTAAACAAAATATTTTGTCATGAGAGAAAACATAAACATGGTTTGCTCAGCAACTTAATTGGGAGGAAAACACTGTTTTTACACGGAAATAGATTATGTCATTAATTGTTAGAAACTGGTGGCAATATTGTGTGATATGAAACACTTGTATTCTAAAATATTTGGGTTGTTGTCAAAGAATTGACAAGTCTGCAAACTTAGGGAGAAGACAGACCCAAGATTTCCCAATATTAAATATCCTAATTCTAGAAAGGAAAAAAGCAGCAGGTGCCGTGGTGTAGTGGTCATGACTCGCCTTTCAACCAGAGGGTCGTAGGTTCGAATCCCATCCATGGCGTCAATTTCCTTCAGCAAGAAATTCATCCACATTGTGCTGCACTCAACCCAGGTGAGGTGAATGGGTACCTGGCACGAATACTTATTCCTTGAAATGCCAAGTGCGCTGGTGGCTGCCAGGCTAAAGCCAGGGTAATAATAATGCAAAGTGCCTTGAGCACTCTAGCAGAGTGGATACGTGCACTATATAAATTGCATATATTATTATTATTATTATAAAATGGATCTACCAAAGATATGAAACTAGCCAAAACAATTCAGATCGATAACTCGGCAAACCTTGTGTGTCTAAAAAGGAAGACTATCACAGGAGCTTGAGTGACAACAATCAGCCAAGTTATTACTCCTACTGGAACAGAGTATCAAATTGACTATCTGGGTTGGCTTTATGGCTATAGACTAGCTCTAGCTGTTACAATACTGTCAAAGCCAATATTCTAACATGCATAAATTTTAGCGAGATCGTTGATTCTCAAACTGATTTATAATAATAATAATAATAATGAACGGCTTTTATATAGCGCTTATCAACTCATTATGAAGAATTCTCTAAGCGCTCTACAATTGCAGCATTATTACCCTGGCTTTATCCCGGCAGCCACTTCCTTAGCGCACTTGGCGTTTCAAGTAATAAATATTCCTACCAGGTTCACCTCACCTGGATTGAGTGCAGCACAATGTGGATGAATTTCTTGCTGAAGGAAATTAACGCCATGGGTGGGACTCGAACCTACGACCCAATGGGTGAAAGGCGAGAGTCATGACCACTACACCACGGTGCCCCCACGGAACAGAGTATCAAATTGACTATCTGGGTTGGCTTTATGGCTATAGACTAGCTCTAGCTGTTACAATACTGTCAAAGCCAATATTTTGACAAGCATAAATTTTAGCAGGATCGTTGATCCTCAAACCGATTTATGTCTTCGAGGGTTCTTGCTTTCTTGTTTTGAATGATAATTCTACACAAGTCTATGGGCATTCTAATTGGTGAATGTCCGAGTGAATTCGTGGTTGCAAAATTAGTGAAAATAACACGCATCAAAAAAATTTCAGCTTATAGAATATATCAAGAATTGTCATCTATAGAAGATATAAAACTATGCTATGAAAAAATGGAAATATTCATCATGCTTAAGTTTCAAAAGCAATTTGTAACAGTAAAATGCTCCAAGATATTGGCTTTCATGTTGTTAATGACAATATATTACAATGTATACTGTGCACTCACCATAATGTAGATTTTTATGACAGTTTCGTGGCTATTTTTTGTCAAACTTTCACTTCATCCAAAAAAATCACCCGAAAATGTTTCTGGTTTTACAGCAATCATACAATAGGGTCTCTTTAACAGACTATATCAAAAAAGTAGCAATGGTAATACCTCAGGGCTATAATGCAAATCTCGAAATTTCATCAGATATTAAACAAAAACGATTCCATGAAAACAACCAAATCTTAATCTTTAATCAATCTAAATTTTCCGCAACGAAATGCCGTAAACCTGAATATCTTTATGTCTCGAAAACAAGGATTTACATGGATATGTTTTCATGTTTGGTGTGCTTATTATTTTCAATCTGCGGTTAAATCTATGGAACTTGCCCCAATTCCTTCAATTGGTTTTCAAAAATATATGAGTGAAATATACTATAGAATTCACAAGGATGTCATGCATGTTGCAGGCCGTTTACATCTATAAATATCATGCTAGTACACTCATATCAAACTGAAAAATAAGTTTGTTATCTCTCTCAAACTCCCTCCATGCAAAACATTGTTTTAAAACACGATATAAACTATTTCCGAAAAGGTAACTAGAACGCAGAAAATAGATCTGTACACCGTGTATTCCAACTTTGCGGACACAACAATGACAAGCCGGTACCGAATTCAATAGCATTACAAAGGAGCATTGAAATTGCGTTCGACTTAACTTTTCGAAAATACTTTATATCGTGTTTTTAGAGGAAGGGGATATGAAATGTAATGCTAAAAGTGGTAAACTTCCATTTCTGCCTATCTTACTTTATGAAAATATTTACTATCTGTCCTCTACATATACAGACACATTTTAATCTACCTACATGACACAATCAACAAGACTTATTTGTGAATGCAAACAGACCCATACAGAATATAATTCAAGAGCGATGCAGTGAGAACAGAGTGCAAACAGACCCATACAGAACATAAGTCAATAGCAATGCAGTGAGAACAGAGTGCGAACAGACCCATACAGAATAAGAGTCAATAGCAATGCAGTAGGAATACAGTGCGAACAGACCCATACAGAATAAGAGTCAATAGCAATGCAGTGAGAACAGAGTGCAAACAGACCCATACAGGACATAATTCAATAGCAATGTAGTGAGAACAGAGTGCGAACAGACCCATACAAGATGCAAGGCAATAGCAATGCAGTGAGAACAGAGTGCGAACGGACCCATACAGAATATAATTCAATAGCAATGCAGTGAGAACAGAGTGCGAACGGACCCATACAGAATAAGAGTCAATAGCAATGCAGCGAGAACAGAGTGTGAACAGACCCATACAGAATAAGAGTCAAGAGCAATGCAGTGAGAACAGAGTACGAACATACCCATACAAGATGCAAGGCAATAGCAATGCAGCGAGAACAGATCAGTGCGAACAGACCCACACATAATAAAATTCGATAGCAATGCAGTGAGAACAGAGTGCAAACAGACCCATACAGAATAAAATTCGATAGCAATGCAGCGAGAACAGAGTGCGAACAGACCCATACAGGACATAAGTCAATAGCAATGCATATCTTGGGGGTTAAATGAGGCTTGTATTGATTGTTAAATTGCGCAGCTGTTTTGAGTCAAAATGATACAAGTTTGTGAATAACCCCTACAGTCTCCCAAACACACAACGTACAAACATTATGTAGTCTACAGGCGTACACCACAACCAAGTAATGTATGTCTAAATTAGCCATCTAATTAGTTTGTGTGACTAAGTCTGAAGTGAAGACTAATAAATCATGCTCTTACTTTGACAAAAATAGTCAACTCTAACTGGCTGCAACATTGTAAAGAAAGACTAGCCTTGCTTCTTTCAGCAAATAAAGGGAAGAAAATATTTTACTAAATAATGCAAACATCAGATTTCGTCACATCTTTCTATACTAATTTGATTTTAGGTGCATTATAATAGCGGCTGTTTACTTCAAATATTAAAAATTCTTCAAACCTTTTTAGTTTGTAGTTATTCAGTGAATATTCTCTCAAACTGAAAGTCATTTGTACAATTCTCTGGTAGAAGTATAGCAGAATAAAATAATTAAATTTCTACATTTGTTGAATTTCAGCGCAACTATCAATTTAAAGCCATCGAAGGTCAGGTCTTGGATGTCCTATCCACTGTCCTTCGTGCCCTCCACAATGGCCTTGTACACTTTTGGTGCCCTTTTGGTGCCCTCCACAATGGCCTTGTACACTTTTGGTGCCCTTTCTCTTTCCACCATTTGTGCTGTAGTATAAAAATGTACCCTTAATCAAAAGAAAATAGCCTTCTCCTACAAAGATTTAAATTTAGCTTCTGTTCTCTTTTTTTAACCCTCCATGCCTCTGAATAGGTGACTACAGAGCATGCGTATGGAATTTGGAATTTATTCATTTGAACGTCATCGGCATATACAGCCAACATTTTGTTCTGATTACATATTTTTCATATACATTGTTTTATGTCAAACAAATTATACAAAATAAAGAAAATATGTAAATTATATAAATTATCATTCACTTCATACAGGCTGGAATTTAAGAGTAGAAATATTCAGCATTGACTCATAATTCTTCATATATTTGGTAGAGATTTGTAAAAATTTACAACGACACTGTAACTATCCATTTTTATTATCCCAGGGATGTATTTAACCTTTCATCCCCATCAAATCCTCATCGCGTCCACCAACTTTCTAGGGTGATAGATACTCCAAAATGATGGCATCCCATTTCCTCCAAAATGAGACAAGTATTGATGGCTTCCTGCGTATTGTTTACATACCGAGGCACTTGTTTACTTTATTCAAATAAACACAAGGCAGATCATGAAATACATACACTTCCGATAAGTACTGGGATTCCTTCGCGGTAATTCCAGAAGAATGGGCATTTAAAGTTTGAATAAAGAGATATATTCTGAATCAAACAATTATCTTGCGGCTTGGCATCTTAGAAATGTACATTTACCAGCTTAGAATGGAATGAACACTCTAATTTAAGCATATCAATTTATTACACATTATTTATGGTCATAGATTATTCTTAATTTCTACTTTTCAGGTCAGAATCAGCCTTTCATAATTTGAAACAGATGCACAAAGCATCTGCTGCAACATTTCATGCCATTCTTTCCTGAAATTCCTTGTACTGTGACAAATTCACAACTTGACACAATTTGAAAATTGGGGGAAAAAAAATTTTTAAAAAAAAAAGAATTAAAAAAAATGGACTACATACCCTGCAAATTCTGCTATTTTAATTGCCTAAAATTCATTTTAAAAAGGGGGAAGATAGATGCAGAAAAAAAGACATCAGAGGGTTATCAGTTTGACCAATGTAAAGCAAGATATTCATCCAAACTGTGCTGCATTCAATATATGCAAGGAATTCCATTCCAATTTCCTTATTTCGCTGCAAAATTCACAACTTGAGACAATTTGAAAATTGGGGGAAAAAGAATTTTGGAAAAAATCAGAATTTAAAAAAATGGACTACAGGTACATACTCTGCACATCTTGCTTTTTTAATTGTCTAAAATTCAAGAGGGGGAATGTTGAAAAAAAAAATCATCAGAGGGTTATTAGTTTGACCAATGTAAAGCAAGAAATTCATCCAAACTGTGCTGCATTCAATATATGCAAGTTGGGCACTGGTCAAAATGTCTTTGTAAAAATGCTTTAAGTTCTTTTTGCACCTCTTATCTAGCGAACACTATGGAAAGACACTGGAAAATACCAATTTACGGAAGAAATGGCACTATCTTTACTTTTAGTGAATATATCATAAAACATATGAATATTATTTCTCTTATAAAAAAAAATATTACAATTGTCAGGCATTCAAACACAAGCGAGCTATTCTTATCACATGAATATGAGTGAAGAATGAGAAATTATCAAATTATTAAGACACGGGGAAATACCAATTTATGGTAGACACGGCACTATCTTTAGTTTTTGTGAATATATCATATGAATATTATTTTTCTTATAAAAAAAACATTACAATTGTCAGGCATTCAAACACAAGCGAGCTATTCTTATAAAATGAATATGAGTGAAGAATGAGAAATTATTGAATTATCAAGACATGGGAAATACCAATTTATGGTAGACATGGCACTATCTTTAGTTTTTGTGAATATGTCATATGAATATTATCTTTCTTATTAAAAAAATATTACAATTGTCAGGCATTCAAACACAAGCGAGCTATTCTTATAAAATGAATATGAGTGAAGAATGAGAAATTATTAAATGAAGTGTTCTTGAAAGTTGGCATGAATCCCTACATTATATCTGAATGATCAAGCACATTATTATACTACAATCGTACTACATTTAGAAGCATCATGGTACATTACACAGTAGGGTCGTGATAAAACATGATTGTTGTGATATATTCGGAAACCTTGAGCTCATCATTCACTATATACATGACATACAAGGAAAGTGGACAAAAGGAACGACTCCTGATCAAAGTCTTCTTAAAATTTGTAATTGACAAAAGATATTACCTTTACTATTATCATAGACCTAGTAGGTCTATGCTTTTATTCATCTAAACAGGTGGGTTGCATATGACACCAGGGTTGTGTTTATTAAAGCTGTTCGAATATCTGCTCACAACTCTATGGACGACTGGTGACCCGTTCTGCGTTGCTATTCAGATCATTAATGTCATCATTATTTAGTACTGTATAAGCCAATATTTTAGCGTACAGATATTTTCGCCATTACTGACCAGTTTGACACGTTGGCGTGTTGTTATTTTCACGTTTTTCACAGTGTTTGTACACAAATGAATGTGCATCATATAGAGTGGAAATTTTTGCGAGGCCATACCTGCAAAATTAGCGTAAATAAAACCAGTGTGAAAATTTAAGCTCATACAGTATATAATCCTATGCTTTTGTTTAACCTCTTTCTCTACAACATGATTTGTAACTAATTGCAATTTTCCATCTCTGATGACTTGACATTTTTGGACTCGTCTTTTTTTTGCACTTCAAACAGCCTTTTTCTTTACTAAAAATTTTCCTGCTTTTGTTTTATTTCTGATACAAAATTCTCATTCTTATTCTATTCAATTTTTCTATTTCTATCCATCAATATCTCTATGTTTTTCTTATCTTCTGGTCTTGTATTTTCCACTTCCTGTGATAAAATATGTTTCTTGTCTAATATGACAGTATCTTGCTTAATATCTCCATTCTTTGCCCTAGTTTTATGGTATTTGCTATTCCCTATTTCATTGACTTAATCTTGTCTGCTTATTATCTTGTCTTTTGCACTTTGTATGTCTCTTTTCTCAATAAATTCTTTGTATTTCTTACATTACAGGGTCTCTTTTACCATTTTTTTCCTATCTGCTATTTATTCTATTTTCAATAACTCAACTATCATCTTGTTCGATATCCTCATTCTTTGCCCTATTTTTCTAGGGTGTTTGATCTTTCTTAATTCTAATGACCCTCAAGTTACCTTCTCTGCGTACTTTCTTTTATTCTCCATGTTGTATGGCTCTATTCTCAGTAAATTCTTTCCATGTTCTACAAAACCTTGACAAGTCAAGGTAATTATGCACAGATCGCTTAGAAATACTTCATATTAAGTGCTATATAAATGTTATGTATTATTATTATTATTATTCTCTATTCTTCATGAGCTTGAATACTCAACTGAATACAGCCTAATTTCCCATTATTTATCCCCTCTTGTTCTCTTTCTTCAAAGCATTTTCTGTTTCTTGCTAGAAATTAATTTTTATTTTTAATACTTTGACAATTATCTTGCTTAATATCCTCAATCTTAGTCCCATTTTCTATGGTGTTTGCTATTCCCTGTTCCAACCACTTTATCTTGTTTTTTTTTAAACTTTGCATGTCTCTTTTCTCCACAAATTCTATCTATTTCTTACATTTCATTTGTATTTATATCATTTCTGATATTGCCTAACACTATTTATATAATTCATCAGTTTCTATGCTCAACTGAATACATTTTAATTTCCCATTCTTTTCCCCCTGTTTCTTTTCCATGAAACATTCTCTGTTTCCTGCTATTAGTATTACCTATTTTTTATCTTTAAATGCTTGACTGATATCTTGTATGATATCTTGTATGATATCCTCGTTCTTAGACCCTACTTTTTTTTCTGTGGTATTTTAATCTTTCCTATTTTTAATGACCTTAAATTGCCTTGAATGCTTACTTTTTTGTTTCCTTCACTATAAAGTCCTTTTTTCTATAAATTCTTTATATTTCTGACTTATCTGACCTAGGGGGTGTTGCTCAAAAGCTGCAATTGATCGCAAGTTGCAGTTGATCGGAAAGTGCCAATCAAATTCATTGTTTCATGCGGGTCTTGTTAAATGCGCATACCATGCGCGAATGAAAATGCTCATTACGATCTTCAAAGTTGTAGTTGATTTTGAGCAACACCCCTCTAGTGATTATATTCATCTTGTGGGGTAGTTCGATCCCTCATTAGTTTTGACCTTTTGATAATCTCTATGTTTACTCTTTCTCTCAAACATTTTCAAATTTTTTGCTTGATCCTTTCTTTTTTTTTAGTAATTGGACACTTGTTTGATTTCCCTATTTTTGCCCAATCGTTGTTTTTTTAACAGGTTTGCTCTTCGTTTCCTAACCTTTCACCTTTACTCTTCTTTCTGTAATTTCTGATGTGGAATTATCTTCATGTGATTCATTTCCTATTTAACAAATTTATTTACATCATTTTTCAGACAAACTAAAATTTCTCTTTGAATATCTCTATACCATTTTTCATCTAAAAAAACTTCAGATTATTATCATGTAAACCTTTCCTTCGTCTCTATACAATTTTCAACTTCCCTGAATCTTGGATATTTATTTCTCCAACATTTGTGATGATTTTAGTTTGATTATTCTGATTTATTTGTCAAGATACATTTTCTTGGTTTTCTTGCTTGGGTTCATCCTTTGGTCATCATTATTTTTCTTTCCCTTACAATTTTTCAAAATCTAGATTCTACTTTCTCACACTCCCCTTCTGTATCTTTCTCTCTTTCTCGACCATACTCTATTTTCCTTTGATTTTTCTTCTTGCTTGCTTTTCTATCTGCTGCATTCATCTTCCACTTCCCTTTTCTTGTCTTCTTTTCCTTCTTCTCTTTCTCCTCCACCTCCTTCCTTTCCTTTCTCCTCTTCCTCTTTCCGTTTTCTTCTTCTTCTTCTTCTTTTTCTCAAACCAAGGTGTGCCCAAATTGAATGGAAAGTATTTTGTGGACACTATGTGCAATGACAGATAGGAAAAATGCTTGGCTGACCCTAACATGTGGGTACATCGAACACTGGCTCAACAAATCCAGCATTAGCTGTAAAATGATTCTGAATCGTGCTGGGCACAATTAAGCTATTAAAACAAATGGGTAAGCCTTTCCAAAAGACATCTCCAAATCAAAATATAAGTATAAAAAGTATGGTCATTTCCTCCAAGAGGCAACGAGTAAAAAAATCCAGATGACAGCCTTAAAAAATCTCACATTAGGTGACTCCAAAAATAAACTCCCTTTGAATTTAAAAAACTATCATCCATCTTCTCCAAATTCCTTTCGGTATCCAAGGTAAGCACATCCTAACATTCCAAGGATTATCAAAAGAACACAGTGAAAGAATCTCCGATTAGGGAAGACAATTGAGCAGATGCTTCAATCCAAATAATGTCGCACAAGCTTAAGAATGTAATCAATACTGCATTAACAAATTCCCTGGTATTTCTTTCACTAGCTTTTTCGATCCATCGATATCCCACAAAGGTAAAAAAACAGTGAAAAAAATCCAGAGGATAAAATTTCACTGCACCAAAAAACAATCCAGACAATTTTCCTAAAGCCCTTCCGGTCTACCGATATCCTAAGGAGGTTGAATAAAATCGTGACAAAAAAATTGATCCACTTCAATAAGTAGGTCACATTGGAGCTACGATCTTGTATGGTTATTGTCTTGACTGACCTAGCAACAGCGGGTGCATACACCAAGGGAATATCCTGTTGAGTTCACGAGAGAGCATCACTCGAACACCTACTCACACTCCAGGTAAGAATAATCACAATGAAGAGATAATGCATTCCTTTACCCTCTCGCACAGGGAATTTGGTAGACCAAGTTTATTCCACCAGAGTTTGGTTAATAACGTATTGACTTTTTAAAAAAAGAAAAACCAGGTATCGCACGGCCGTAAGACGTGAACTCGCAACATTAAAAGGGCAACGTGAAAGTGATAGCTTCCTGGGAATCGGTGCAATAACGTAGAGAGGAGAGGGATAAGATTGGCTGGTTGCGCTAATCTAGCTCCAGCCACTCACTTTCTCTCACTCGTCTCGTTTCTTATCGTCACGGAGATGGGGATGGGGGAGAGAGACGAGGAGAGGGAGAATTAAGATTGGAGAAATATGAGCTACGTCAAGTAGACCTGACTTTTCTTGTGTTAGTCAGAGTTCGATGGCTGTGAGCGTTATAAAAAAAAATGCCAAGATTCCATTGCAGTGTGAGCTTTTAATAGGACAGCATCAATAACCCTCTCAATTCTGCCTACCCTGTAAACTGGTGGAGCGCTCTGACAGTGATGCGAGTGGATCATTGGTTTATGCATAATGAGACTGTTCCACTAATTACTTTTAGGGGATAAAATATACTGAGGGATGATATTATTCCTCCTATTTCCATATTCTTGCCAAATTACAATACAGGCTAAATTAGAATCAGATAATAGTCCAATGACATATTAAGAGTCTTTATATTCCATGTCATTTTATCTTTATTCCACACTTCCATAAAACACAAAACAATAAATGGAATATACAAGATATATATACAAAGGATTAAACCTACCCATTAGAGGAAAGTTTATTTCAATAGTTTTTCACCTCACGCTGAGAAGTTGTAAAGCCGTATAACATAACTGCTGAAGTTCAAATGCGTGAGTCAGAACATTTCATTAGAAAAGATTTCTGCCAGTCTCAGTGTGCCCGAAATCCTAGGATTCAGGCTTTGTCAGTAATCAAAGAGGACAACCAAGAGGATAGAGATAATGTGAACCAAACATTTTCTCCTTATAGAAAGCTAAGGTTATTGTTGTCATATTTTCTTTCACAAGAACAAATACATATTTGGCTGTTTCATGAAAAAATGCAAAGAGATAACAACATCAAAATCCAATATCATTAGCAGTAATTAACATAAAAAGCAGAATAGATAAGAGAGCAAGTGGGTAGGGCATCTCTGCAGAATCTCTGTGGCAAGAAGTAGACCATTTTTGTCACCTGGGTTTAGTGCAGCACAATGCAGACACATTTCCTGCTGAGGGAAATGAAAGCCACAGTTGGGATTTGAACTATGAGCCTCTGGTTGAAAAGCTATAGTCAAAACCACTACATCATTATGGAGGCGCCCTGGTGTAGTGGACATGACTCTTGCCTTTCAACAGGAGGGTCGTAGGTTCGAGTCCCACCCAGGGCGTTAATTTCCTTCAGCAAGAAATTCATCCACAGTGTGCTGCACTCAACCCAGGTGAGGTGAATGGGTACCTGGTAGGAATATTTATTCCTTGAAACGCCAAGTGCGCTAATGAAGTGGCTGCCGGGCTAAAGCCAGGGTAATAATGCTGCAATTGTAGAGCGCTTAGAGAATTCTTAGAGTTGATAAGCGCTATATAAAAGCCGTTCATTATTATTATTATTATTATTATTATCACAGGTGATCATTGATCAGGACACTCTATATGATTCTCACATGAAATAATAACAATAATGAATGGCTTTTACATAGCGCTTATCAATTCTTCATGAGAATTCCCTAAGCGCTCTACAATTGCAACATCATTACCCTGGCTTTAGCAGTGAAGCTATTAGGCGCATAAGCTTTTCAAGATATAAATTCCTGCCAGGTACCCATTCATCTCACCTAGGTTGAGTGCAGTACAACGTGGATGAATTTCTTGCTGAAGGAAATTAACGTCATGGGTGGGATTTGAACAGACGACCCTCTGGTTGAAAGGCGAGAGTCAGAACCACTAAACCACGGCGCCTCAACAGTAAATTTCTGACTGTCACCAAACAAATATCAGCAGCAGATGTCAAAATCTAGTGACAAGATCTTCATCAACACCTCAAAGGCTAAAGCCTAAGTCCTGACATCTATCACATAACACATTCATGAACATGAAAGCAAATAAACTTTCTGGGACACCCTTCATTTCATTCTTCAAACAATATCAAAGACGGCAAACATGGCTGACAAGAGTGTCAATCATTCTCTCACATGCTTAAGCCCTGGTCACATAGAGCCCCGGAAGCAACACGATTCACCCCGACTCGTTGTTCTGAGACAGTTAGCTGTGAATTAACAAAGAGTCGGGGTGAATCATGTTGCTTCCGAGGTCCTATGTGATCGGGGCATAAAACAAATGACTTCTGTACTGAGCACAAATCTAGCTTTCAGATATTATGTCTTACTTAAAGCCCCAGTCACATAGAAGCCGCGATTGAACACGATTGAACACGGCTCTGTCTTCAGGGGCAGTTAACTGTTAACTGTTAACTGAAAAATCGAATCGTGTTCAGTCAGAATTTCTATGTGACTGGGGCTTTACTCTGTTCACTCTTAGATGGTCGAGTAATCACTGGAAAGCAGAGAGGCAAATGTAGTCATACGTGTCTGTTTTCACATTTAGTGCAGTTTGCACCTTAGACTTCTTTATTTCAATGATGTCAGATTCGCATTTACTGGGAGTGTGATCAGAGATCAACTATCGGAACTCGCCGAGGCATATCGCATGTTTTGTCTCATTATGCTTATTTGAAAATGTCTTTGATGATGAAAATTTACAATGCAAAGTTCTTTTTTGTTTTCAATCCATTTTAAAAAGAATTTGTATCATCTGTATAGCTCAATCCATTACAGATCGACACCTTGCAGTAGTTCTCATGAGAAAAGTTTGCACATGCGCAGTGGACTGCACAGATAATGCTGAAAGCAAAAAAAATTCCTACAAACTCTCAACCCCTTAAAAATGTATCAATGCTCCCCACGTGATTGAGGAACAAGCATCTTTATGACGTATAAACATTATTCACACCAGTCGCCTCAGGGTGAATTCACGATAAAACGTCATGAATGTTTGATTTTAAATGATGCCTTTCCTTTAATACTAGTCATATGTAAGCTTGCTCATCAATCGGCTTATAAAGATTTTACACTCCAGCATAAAAAGGCTCTTGTTGCAAAGTGCCCTACCCTTAAACCATCAAAATGAGGTTGTTTATGCTATTAAATTCTACAAGGTCCATTTAAGAATTATGAAACCCAATGAAGAAAAATTATGAGATAAGAGCTCTTTTATTACAATTAGTATGTTTGATATTAATTAAATTTTTTATCATTGATTCACAATGCAAAAAAAAATAATTACAAAACCATAAGACTTCTTGACCTTTCTTACCGGAAATTAACCATCTCTTCAGACACTAAATCTGTAACAGTATACTTTTAATTGATCTGGATGTAAAAAACTGGATCTTTATGACAGTCTGTGCTGCACCTATTGGGCCTCTCGTAATCTTGGTTGTAATTTTATGTCAGTGCTTCTGGGGATACCTTAGAAGCTTGAAGGTAATCAAGATATTTAAAGTGTAAACATTGCATGACATCCATATGTTTCTAAGTTGATTTCATTCATAAGATACAAGGGGCATCCACACTGAGGGGGTGTTGCTACAAATTTGAGATCAGTTGCAAGTTGCAGTTGATAGGCACGCACCAATCAAAATCCTTGTTTTATATGCATGTCTTGTTAGGAACGCAGACTGCATGAATGGAAATATGCATATAAATCTGCAACTGATATGCGGTTTGCTTGCAATTTTCGAACAATGGGCCTTGTATCCTGAAACTTTAAGATCTGGAAAATAAACTTAATCAAACAATTTCTAATTATTTCAAGTATAGATGCAATTAGCGGGATATTTTGTCAGCTATGATCACAAGCTAACTATTAATTAGCTGCAAAATATTGGGCTACTTCATCAATTACCCTGCTGATTTGTACTGATGAGATACACTCAACTATGAGTTTGGGCTATTTCATTCATTATATCCATCTATGATGAAAATCATCCATTAAAGCTGTTAACCCATTGACTACTGAATTCTGTAATTTCCATAGATTTTATACAGGGACTAACCGGTTTGAGTAGTCAATGGGTTAAGCCCTGAAACCTGATTTGGTCAACTTTGGATGGCGGAGGTCATGATTTTCAAATCTTGTGATTGATCCTGTAGAAAAGCGATCCGGCCTCGTAACATAAAGATTTCCAATCAATCGTACGATTGATATCAATCGCAAGTCTACGTGAAATGACGTACTAAAGATTGAGATTGATCGCAAAATTGTACCTTTTTTATGCTACAGGCCCAAGTTTAAAATCTCATGAGTGTGATATCTCAGGATAGTGCAGAAGCCGTTATCTGTAGTTTGCTAATCTTATCATGTTGAAACATAAAGATTTCCAATAAATCGTACGATCGATATCAATGGCAAGTCTACTTGAAATGACGTACTAAAGATTGAGATTGATCGCAAAATTGTACCTTTTTTATGCTACAGGCCCAAGTTTAAAATCTCATGAGTGTGATATCTCAGGATAGTGCAGAAGCCGTTATCTGTAGTTTGCTAATCTTATCATTTGAAAATAAATAAATTATATAACAGCTGCCACCAGGCGACCCAGTACTCAAAAATAACGGAATGCACTCCTCAGCGAATAAAAGGTCATAGAGAGATATTAAGAAACACAATATAATCAAACAATATCGTTCACTGACAGCAAAAAGTTAACAACCTAACGCCTTGTCATTCCCCAAGAGGAAAGTAGGTTAAATATTACATGAATGATACCCAGGAACTCATTCAGCATTTGTAGAAATTTAGCAATGAATTATACAACAGTATCATTCCTCTTGCATAACTGGGAATAGGATAAAATTACCTTTTTTAGATGATGTTTGATACTATGCTCAAATGACTTCGAGGATAACACATAACAAACCCAGTTTACAGGAATATAGTTCATAAAAAATACATCCTCTTGTGATCTCAAAGAGCAAGCTATATGCATAATGCGGAACTGTGGAAACTGAACTTTAAAGGTTCATTGAAAAAAAGTTTGATGAATAAAATATATCCAACAAATCCTATCTGCAAACTTGGTTGTTAAAAAACTGCAGAGACAAATAATTTCAGCAAGCGGAATTTTTTATCGAGTTGCCTATCGATCTACAGCAGAGGTCAATACACTATAATTTACAGAGGAGAAAGATGGTTAACTAATAAAAAAAAAATGGGTGCAACTAAACGCAAATTCACGTTCTAACTCATCATATTAGAATTTTTTAATATTCAAAGGCATTGCAATTTCAAACCGATTCATCATATCTATAGTAGATGTAAAAACACTATTACTTTATTGAGAAGGACACATAACTAATTACAAATTTCAGTTTGGATAAACGCTGATTCAAAAATTTGCCTATCAGTTTTGTGCTTTTCTTTAATATTCAAAGGCTTTGTCATGTCAAACTGATTTGCCATATTAATCTATAGTAGATTTCAACACACTAATTTCATACAGAAGGATAATTGAATGTTTACAGAATATAGTTTGAATAAATATTGATACAAAAGTTAAGCCACATTCAAAGACCTTGCCATTTTAAACTGATTATTCCTGGTATGCCATATCGATCTAGAGCAGATATAAAAACATAGCTTGATAAAGAAGAAGACATATTATAGTTGTATAATTATTTAGTTAGGTTTGAATAATTACTGATTTATCTTTTTACTCTATTATTTTCTCTTTTTTTTACATTTCTTTAGATTTCACAGGTCTGCTCTTGTAACTGTATGAAAGCATTTTAGTGCATTGGTTCTCACTCATTTCAATCAGATGATCGTAGGTTTGAATCCCATCAATGGCATAGATTTCCTTCAGAATGAAATTAATCTGAAATGTGCCTCGCTCTACAACGGTATCATTGGGGACCAAGTTGGAAGCAACCATATTGTCGTACATATAGCATTGAGCACATTGAGCCTCCCTGCTAGAATGCAGAGTGAACAATGTGAATATTATGTATGAATGTTTGCCTGAATCCAAAAGAATCAGGATAATACTAATTATAATAAATCTATGTTGCAGCAGGGTCTGCTTAAAAAACGGATTGTCAAAAATGTTAAGGACATTAGTGGCTCAGTGGTACAGCATCTGCCCTATAAACAGGAGGTTGTAGGTTTGATTGCTGGCTGAGTTATACCAAAGACTTTAAAAATGGGACTGCCTTCTTGTCAGGCACTCAGCATTTCAGAATGAAGAATAATGGGTGATAATAACTTTGTTATGCAGGGCCTGCTGGAAGAATAGATAACAGCTGAAATTGGTAACCCTGATAAATAAGAGATATTATTTATCATTTTGTTATAAGGCTACCCTTGGTGTAAATACAAATCATTAATATCATTACTACTATCATTGTCACTCCCCCCCCCCTATCAAACCAATTTCACATGGCTGGCTACTCAATATTAAAGAAATGCATATACAATTGGCCAGGTATATGCTACAATCCAGAATGGTGGTAGTGGGTAAATAATATGACATTGAGAAGAGACAAAACGAATTGTACCAATTTCCCGAAACGTGGCCAACTTCATGAAGTGCGAGGTTCATCACTGTTTCCTCATTCAATTATCAATGCAATGCACCAAAAATCAATACCAGTAAAATGCCAGCTAAATGTTAGCTGATGCTCTAGGGGCACTGACAAAGAAAACAGTGAGAATGTCAATACTATGTTACATTCATAAAGAAAAAGAGAGGATGTATGAATCTAAAAACAGAAGAAAGAGAAAGGAGGCATGATTTTTGTCATTTGCATATTCTATTCCATTTCTTTCAATTAATTTTCATCCTTTTATTTCTACATTCCATTATATCACTTTTGTTCAAAATTGTATTGAGGGACTTTCATTGCCTTGTTTTGTAATTTGTATTGCTATTTCATCACCTGAATTTGCTCGAAGAGCCTTGAGCATCGAATTGGGATGGAAAGAGCGCTATAATAGATCCATGTATTTTTATTATTATAATGAATATATAAATTAAAGTTGCATGAATTGTAGTCGGACGGTAATAATATCACTAGTAGTAGCAGTAGAAGTGGTAGTAGCAAAAGCATATGCCAAATGCGCTGGTGTATGCCGGGCAAAATCCAGAGTAATAATAATGCAAAGTTCCTTGAACACTCTGCAGAGTGGAAACATGTGCTATATAAATTGCTTCTATCATTATTATTATCATCATTATAAATCTGGATATTGTGCAAACTTGGGATAAAATGAAGCATTGGCAACTTCACACTTAATATCAGACCCGCACAAGCATCAAGAGATTTCATGACTAAATCTACCCCCATACAGCAGTAGTCTGGCCATTTAGCCTCTTACACTTGATACACAATCCTTCATTATATAAGCTACACCCGACAAACTCCTCTCTTTTCTACTCCTGTCTCCCCCGGCTCAAGATCGTGTGATATCCTGGAGAAACGTGTCTGTGGTTGTTCCTTTATTATGGCTCCTAAGCAACATCTCGCTTTATCACTTGTTACTAGGCCTCTGGTAGGGATTGGAAGAAAAAGCGGAATTCCTTGTGGCAGTTTTAATTTGCACCGAGTGGCACGTGGGTTGTGCATGCATGGATAGGTATGCCCGCTGCATGTAATGAAGTCGGTTTGAGCAAAATGTTAACGTATTCGTTAATTATTTTAACATTTAACACAATATAAACTATTTCCGAAAAGTTAAGTGGGCCAGACAATAGAACTGTACGCTTTGTATTCAACTGTGCAGACACGACAATCGCAAGCCGGTTCCTATTTGAATAGCTTTACAAAGGACCATTGAATTTGCGTTCGACTTAATTTTTTTTAAATAGTTTATATCGTGTTATTTTAATCATTATTGATCTGGATATTGTGCAATCTTCAGATAGAATGAAGCATTGTGAATTTTATGTACAATACGGTGTCCACACAATTATCAAGAGATTTCATTACTAAATCTACCCCCATACAGCAGTAGTCTGGCCATTTAGCCTCTTACTCTTGATATACAATCCTTCATTATATAAGCTCTACCCGACAATCGCCTCTCTTTTCTTCTTCTGTCTCCCCCGGCTCAAGATCGTGTGATATCCTGGAGAAACGTGTCTGGAGATGTTCCTTTATTTTGGCTTCGAAGCAACATATCTTTTTATCACTTGTTACTAGGCCTCGGGTAGGGATCGGATAAAAAAGGTGAAATTCCTTGTGGCAGTTTTAATTTGCACAGTGTGGCACGTGGGCTGCGCATGCATGGATAGGAATGCCCGCTGCATGTAATGAAGTCGGTATAAGCAAAATGTTAACATATTCTTTAATGATTTTAACTATTTCAAGTTGTTTTAAATGCAGGAAACATAAATCATGGATGTGGCAAGCAAAGAAATATTTTGGCTTGATTTTAAATTAATAGGAGAGTCAAATAAAAAAAATATATGGAGATTAATTATATATCATTTTAAAACTTCTAGCTTTAATATTTGGAAGTAATAACACAATGAGTAAGACCTTGAATTTCTTTCTCAGCAAAATCTGAAATTACTATCCTTAAAAGAATAAAAACAAAGGGACCTTTTCACTGGAAGGAATCAAACAAATGGACTTCTATTTTTACTTTGAAAAAAAAAATGATAGCTTTGGGAGCATATCACAGTGTACATAATGAGAGATTGTTTCTGAGAGCACTTTGTTATTTCACTCTAATGATTGCTCAGAGCAAGATAAATGAGAGAGAGAAAAAAATTATGATTAAAAAGGCATTCAGATTCCAGAGCAAACTGATTAATATGTCCTTTGTTCTTATAGAAGATTTTAATCCTCAATATGAAGTTATTTTTATCTAAAAATGACTGAATGGTTGTTTTTTTCAGTTAAAGAAGCAAATACTGTACGATTTTCAACACACACTGAAGCTACATTTGTTTCCAGCTTTTATGCATGAATAAAAGCATGAATATATCTACAGAAAAGCATTCAAAATAAAAACAATTGAAGTGATCACTTCTCATTCTATTATTTTCTTCCTGCATCCTTTCTCACTCCTTAATCCTCTCTCCCACTTCAAATCCCCCTTTCTACACACTCTCAAACCTCCCTCTCTTTCTTCCACCACCCAAGATGTTTAAGAAGAATGTTTCCTATGCTACGTTGAAGCTACAAAGTGTGTTGTAAAGTTCTTAATTGACCATTCCTCTTGGTGCCCTCCTTTTATTCATGGTTCCTTCTCCCTCCTTCTCTCTTTCACCCCTCAAACACTCCCTCTCTCTTTCTCTCCCCACCTAAGATGTTTAAGAAGAATGTTTCCTATGCTACGTTGAAGCTACAAGGTGTCTTGTAAAGTTCTTAATTAACCGTTCTCCTTGCAGGTGCCCTCCTTTTATTCACTGTTCCTTCTCCCTCCTTCTCTCTTTCACCCCCTCAAACACTCCCTCTCTCTTTCTTTCTCCACCTAAGATGTTTAAGAAGAATGTTTCCTATGCTACGTTGAAGCTACAAGGTGTCTTGTAAAGTTCTTAATTAACCGTTCTCCTTGGTGCCCTCCTTTTATTCACTGTTCCTTCTCCCTCCTTCTCTCTTTCACCCCCTCAAACACTCCCTCTCTCCTTCTTTCTCCACCCAAGATGTTTAAGAAGAATGTTTCCTATGCTATGTTGAATCTACAAAGCGTCTTGTAAAGTTCTTAATTGACCATTCCCCTTGGTGCCCTCCTTTTATTCACGGTTCCTTCTCCCTCCTTCTCTCTTTCACCCCCTCAAACACTCCCTCTCTCCTTCTTTCTCCACCCAAGATGTTGAAGAAGAACATTTCCTTTGCTATGTTGAAGATACAAAGTGTGTTGTAAAGTTCTTAATCGACCATTCTCCTTGGTGCCCTCCTTTTATTCACGGTTCCTTCTCTCTCCTTCTCTCTTTCACCCCCTCAAACACTCCCTCTCTCTTTCTTTCTCCACCTAAGATGTTCAAGAAGAATGTTTCCTTTGCTATGCTGAAGCTACAAAGCGTGTTGCAAAATTCTTATTATACCATTCCCTGTGCATCACTGATTTTATTCATCCTTCCTCCTCCCTTCTCCTACATCTTCCCCTTCTTCAACCCCTCAAACCTTCTCTCTCTCTTTCTCCCCCCAGAAGAACACTTCCTATGCTATGCTGAATCTACAAAGTTTGTTGCAACATTCTTATTGTCCCATTCCCTGTGCATCACTCATGTCATTAATCCTTCCTTCTCTCTCCTCTCTTTCCCCCTTCTCCACCCCTCAAAACATCCCCCTCTCTTTCTTTCTCCACCCAAGATGTTCAGGAAGAACATGCTGAAGCTACAAAGTGTGTTGCAACGATCTCATTGACTCGTTTCTCTCACATCCTCTTCCCCAGCAAATCCTAATCAATATTTCAAATCCCACACCTGATTAAGAAATGAATTACAAGCCTCGACACCAGCCCACCACCACCCCCATCATCTCCAAGCATCATGGGAGTTCCTTTTGTTTTATAATGACGCTCATCTCACGTGCCTCCTCCACTCTTTCTCCCTTTCTTTGATCATGCCAAAGATCACCTCTTCATCACGAAAATTACTTTTTAACAATGCACGAGACGAGCTTGCTTCACCGAGCAAAGGTCAGAACCTGATCTCGCATCATCGCTTTGCGTGAAACTCATCAACTAACCAGCACGGTGAGAGTTGACATTATTAATATCGTCTCTCTGGCATCTTTGGGTCTAATCATGCTGGTATTAGCTCCACGTCCAAGCATAAAGTCAGAGTGCGCGGCAAATTTGTCTCCAGAAATTTATTGTGTTTTGATGAAACTGGACAGACGGCTTGGCGGCAGACAGAGCTAATGTAGGGGATAGTTTAGTAAAGGTCAGGGTGTTTTTTGGGTAAGGGGCAATCATCTTTATTAGTGGAATTAATTAATAATGGGTCTGGCAAAACTATATGCTCCATAAATAATCATAAATTATAGAGGTTCATTTAATTTGAAATATAATTGCATCATTCATTTTTTCATCTATTAAACCTTTTCATATTTTCAAGACCTTTCAAAACCTTTTTCAATCAGCATTTCCAGAAATGCCCGAATATATGATACTGTTTTTTTTAACTTGTGCCCTAGATTAGTATCTTGAAGGAGAACATTGTAAATCAATGTACAAATGATATATCCTCATTTTTTCTCAAATGAGAGTTCCCCTTGTCTGTCACAGATAATGGGTAAAATCAATGTAGGATTTTTATGTTAAAAATATATATTTGTCATTTGTGGGTACATTTTCTGGCAAGAAAAAGGATTACACAAAAAGACACATTGAACTATGATCAAACAAGAAAGTGGAAGGTGTAACCATAAATAGGCATGAAGTTAAACAAAATTCTCTGTATCAGAAACTAAAGAAACAAAACAAAACAAAAGCATAGTTGTCACAGAAAATTGATCATGTACTATTTTCTGTGATGTGTGAGGTTACTGCCACGAGAGGAGATTTTGTGGTTTAGATAACTGATATCATTACGAACACCTGATGACATCATTAGACAAAGACACATGGAATTCTCATCAAATTTGAGGTAAATATAGATTGGGAAGATGGAGAGGTGTTCCTACGTGGGTCAGATATGATATCATTAATGAGATATCAGTCTGAAGAGTAAAAAGATAAACAATGTAGATTGCATTGATCATGATACAGCACATAATTCTTACAGTCAAAACTGTGGTCACCCAAGGGAAACTGAAACAGTGGTCACTGCAGACAGGTGGCCTTCATAGACAGGTTCTATAACACGGGTTTTCTTCTGGAGGGAGTCAATTTACGTGGCCACTATCGACAGGTGGTTACTATAGACAGGTGGCCACTAATGACATGACTCTACATCATACCAACTTCTTTGTCTAAACAAGTAATAATTATTATGATGTAGTTTATGTAGCACCAAATAAACTCTGTGGAGCGCCCAGGATGAATTGAGAGTAAATTTAAAGAAAACAGGAGGGTTTAAATTGACATTGAATTGTAACGTAAGCATTCAATTCTGCTTCAACCCAGATTCCGATGGCCGTCAATAGGCAGGGTGCACCCGTTAGAATGTGAGCTGAAAAAAAACACCCAATTCTGCAAAATGCACCTCGATTTTTGTTTGTTAAGCAGAAATTTGATATAATAATGAATAATAAATAATTAGATAATTTATACAGCGCAGTCACTATATGGATATACACTACTACGCTGTGATGTTAGGGTCTGTGGATATTGTCACTAAAATAATGCATAAAGGTACAAGATATTATTGAAAAGCTTCAAGAAATAAATGAGTTTTCAACAAGTTTTTAAAAACAACTACAGATGAAAGATGATTCACAACTTCCTTTTGCCAGTCAAACCATCTGGGGGAGTGGGGTGGGGAATGAGGCATCTATTCCTAAAGTGATTTTCTATTCCTAAAGTGATTTTCATAGTGGGCCATGCATTTCCAATGGCTCTATGCACAAACAAACAAAAAATAATGTGTGTTATTGTTGAATGCTTGAATGGAAGTTTTGTTTATTTTGTCCAATTCCATTTAATGACATAAAACAAAGTCTAAGGGGGTGTTGCTCTAAGGTTGCAATTGATCGTAAGTTGCAGTTGATCGGTATGCGCAAATTAAAATCATTGTTTCTTGCGTGTCGCGCACATCACGCGCAAATGAAAATGCGCGTTACAATTTGTAAAGTTGCAGTTGATCTGCAGATTTTGAGCAACACCCCCTGAGAGACACAATAATTCTATATCAGACACACATCATATTACACCCATTCACAAATTCAGAATGGATGTAATGGTAATAACTGAATATGTTGATATATAGTGAAAACCACTTTTTCATTCAGTGACACAAAGCCATCTCTTAAAGACACAAAAATTACCCATTCACAAATTCAGCTTTAACACCACATAATCATTCACCACCATTATGGTACATTTAACATTATCCCTCATCCCACAGTAATGCACCATTCGCCCTTCTCGGTAACATATTTAATTGCGTGTTATGGGGATGTTTTCAGATTTTTCCACCCAAAAGGAAATGAAATATTTTCCTTGCATAGATTAACATTTTGAGATATAGTCGAGGGTGGTGTCTATGGTATTGACAAACTAAACATTGTCGAACGAAAACTTGGGGGATTTTGGATTCTTGCCCTTCTGGCGATTTGGGTGAAGTTTGTTGTGACAGTTCATTGATGTAATAGAGGTGAATATAGATGATGTCATCAGATGATGTCATCAGATGATGTCATCACGGGTAAATGGGATATCATCTTCCTAAATTTATTTTAAATTCCCAGTAAAAGTATCAAGTTTGTTGTAACACTGAGAAGCACCCGGCAGTGGTTGATGGCCTTGCTATCACATGTTTCTCTCAACATAGAGGGCGTTTGACCTTCTCCATTTTTCAGAACGACAATGTACTCATTATAAGCAATTAAAGAAGTCATTTTCACTGGAAGAATACAAACTAATTATGATCTCCTTATAAATGTAAAATTAATGACAAATTTAAAAAACAGAGAGAGAATACATCATTAGTTAGGTTAATATGTAATTATGCAAATTCTTACATAAAATTATGTAATATTTTTTCTTAAAATGAAAAATTCACCATTACTCTTATTTCTGAATACGTACCAGGAAGAAATTTTCGCTCTTCAAACAAACAACAGCTCACAGTTCAAAAGACAAAATTATCCGTGGGAGAAAAGGCATTTTCTGCATCAGCTCCATTTCTGTGGAATGCTCTCCCACTGGGGATCCGATCAGCAAGCTCGCTCGAAACCTTCAAAAAACATCTAAAATCCTATTTGTTTCTGTCATATTTTTGTTAATATTTGTACTCACACATAATCACAAATCCATATCTTTCTGTTGTATAACTGTATCCCTCTGCACCTCGGAATAGTTTAACTAGATAGATGGTGAATTACAAATGCTGTGTTTATTATTATTATTATTACTCTGAAAAAATGATGGATGAAAATCCTCCTTATCTAACAAGTCAATTATCAAAGAAAAAGTTAGTCTTGGTAAAAAAGCGAGGGAATATGTATGGTTTTCATCTTTTTTTAAAAGTCAATTCATACTATCGTAGTGATTAGGGGGTCGATCTCAAGATAAAGAGTGACAAACAGAAGAAAAAACTTAATTCAAGTTTTACTCTTACAAATTCTTTTGCTCCCAAGTGAACATTCTAAAATACATGTTGTTATAGTTTGAAAGAGGTAAATTGTGGTGAAAAATAATCGACGAGAGTTGATCAGCTGTCTCATGATGTGCAATCGTAGAATGTAAGTAGAATACATATTGTATTGAATTTCTGATGAAAGAAGGCATTGAATAGATTATTACAGTGAAGATGACTTTCTCAATCTTCCTTCTCTAGCTGACAGCTAATTTTCCCCCTCCATTTTCTAATATTTAACATTTTGAACTGGAATTGAACCCCAACCAAGAGACATTGTTTTAGATTCTTGGAAAACAGTATAAATGAAGAGACATTACAGTGTATGTGTAAACATTTAAACATAGCTCAAACAACTTGGGAACTCATTCCGATCACTGTTTACTTCTCAGACTCCAAGACGAGATCAGAAATGTTGATACATTCTGATTAATCTGCAAGATCTGTTTGTCTTTTTCAAGGGTATGATTTGGCAATCACATGTTGGTTTAGACTCCTGAACCAGACTTTTTATGCTTCATTTATCTCTTGCAAAGCTACAGAATTGAACTAGTGATGGCGCCACAATTCTTACATCTTGATTAATCTGAAAGATTTTTGTTTACATGAAAGTGTTTACGTATCTTTATGAAGGGTATAATTTGAAAATCATGAAGCAGAAGAAGGCGTTGGGGCCAATCTCTTTTGGCATTTTATCTTCCTTACTTTTTCAATGAATCAGAGCAAATGATTGGACTTTTGATGGGACCAGAATCCTTCAGATGTTTTGACAAATTATTCTCCATTACACTGCGTATTTGTCTATTCCAAGGGTATAACTTAGCAATCAGCAATCAGTCTGTTAGTTTAGACTCTGCTAACAGACACTATTTTGTTTTCATTGGAAGATGGAAGATTAGAAAAAAGGTTGTTGACATATTTTTTTATTCATTTACTTGGACTTTACATCAATCTTCCTTTTCCAAACTTTTAAGAAATTCCTTACACAGCTGACATGTATCTGTAGCAGAAGACATGAAAATAAGTTTAAAGTAGATGACTGAAAATGTGAAAGATAGCTTAAAAAATTAATTCAATACCTTAGTAAGCCATTAAAAAGTCTACTTCCAAGTCACATAACAACAAATTGATAGCAGCATAAGATATGAACACATCAAATACCAATAGGTCATATTTGAAGAGCACGATGAGTTACCAAGTTCAGAATTTCCTTGAATTGTGTTACTACGGGGTAAAGTACGAACAAATAAATACAAAATGGGGTAGAAGATGGGATCTTGTGGAAGTGGGGGGGGGGGGCTAATATCCCTCATAATGTTTCTTTCCGTCTGGAAATAACAATATCTTGCTCGCAGCACAAGATATGAACACATCAAATATCAATAGGTCATATTTGATGAGCTCTGTGCGGTACTAGGTATTGAGTTTCAGGGTGTTACAATAGGGTCAAGTGTGAACAAAATATACTCTTGAATAAACAAGGAAGGGGTTAATGAGTGGAATCCCTTTGAAAAAAAGGGGGGAAGGCTTCCTATCCCTCAGAATGTTTCTTTTTTCAGTGAAGAAAATAACAAGAGTTGTTATCAGGGTAAGATGTGAACATACCAAGTATCCAAAGGTCATCTTTAAAGCGATAGACCAGTTTTGGGAGGAGGGCGCTTCAGATATTTAACTAGTTTGCGAGCTGCAGTAAAATTATTACCATAATGCAGTTTTTCAATAGTAAATTAGAGCATGTTCATAGTTTGTTTGAGTGAAACCGACCTAGAAATGGTTTAATTATCGCAAAATAAAATAACATGCTGCGGTCGTAACATGCTTCACGTACAAAATGAACGCGAACTCACACACCGCAGACAATACCACCGATCGCACCGCCCATTTCAGGCCGATGCTCCCCCGTGCAAAAGCACTTAGCACACCGTAGGAATAATGGCTGATTGACGTGTTCGACGTAAAATACACAGAATACAAGCAAAAATGTACTCCTAACATCCTACACAGATACATATAGGCATGTAAAGCAACTTGTGAATACATCAGCTCGTTTAACATCACTTTCTGCATCCCGGTCATTACGCATCTATACCTTTAAGAGCACAATAACCTTCCTTGTTCAAAGGTTCACGGAATGGAGTTAATATGGGGATCAAGTAGGAACAAAAATACTCTTGAATAAACGAGGAAGAAGATGATAAGTGGGGTCCTTGGAAAGTGGAGAGGGGGGGTGCTTGTTATGCTTCAGAATGCTTTTTTTTCAGTCAAGAAACAACAATACGTTGCCATCAGATAAGATATGAACACATCAAATATCAATAGGTCATATTGAAGAGCTCTGTACGCTATTAGGTTCTGAGTTTCATTGTGTTACAATAATGTCAAGTATGAACAAAATATACTCTTGAATAAACAAGGAAGGGGTTAATGATTGGAATCCCTTTGAAAAAAAAGGGGGAAGGCTTTCTATCCCTCAGAATGTTTCTTTTCTCAGAGAAGAAAATAACAAGAGTTGTTATCAGGGTAAGATATGAACATACCAAGTATCCATAGTTCATTTTTGAAGGCCACAGTAAACTTCCTTGTTCAAAGATTCATGGCATTGAGTTAATATGGGGTTAAGTATGAACAAAATATACTCTTGAATAAACGAGGAAGAAGATGATGGGTGGAGTCCTTGGAAAGTGGAGAGGGGGGGGGGGGCTTGTTATGCTTCAGAATATAATATAATAATAATATAATATATGCAATTTATATAGCACACGTATCCACTCTCATTGCTGAGTGCTTTTTTTTCAGTCAAGAAATTACAAGAAGTTGGTATCATTGTAAGATATGAACGTATCATGACCCCCCCCCCCTTGTCAAATAGATTTGTTGAAGAATAATTTAGTGTCTATTCAGAAATGGTGGCATGGAGAGGGGGGAGGGGCTTGTTATCCATTAGGTTCCTTTCCTTCAGTCAAGAAGTAACAAGTTGCTATCAGCGTAGGATATGAAGATATCATGTATACAAAGGTCATATTTGAAGAACACTGTAAGCTACCTTGCTCAAGATTCAATGAATTGAGTGTCTATGGGGTCAAGTAGGCACAAATACTAGAACAGATAAAGAGCAAGTTGAGAAAAGAGAGTCCTCAGGGAACAAGTGGGGCATGTCGGCCATAGGTAAAAATAGGAAGGAAAAAATGTTATTGTGCACAATAACAGTAAGAATAAATGTTTAAAATGCAAATAAATTCATTCCCTAACTTGATAAAGAAAAGACATACAAAGATATTCTATAATTGACCTTTCATATGTGTTTTTTTTTTCAACCAAGCTGAGTAGATATTTTTCGGTGCACAAATTCCCACTATAGATTAATTGTATCATTTGCTGACGTTCACACACATTTTTATTCACAGATCTATATACATGTACTGTTCTAATATAGATTTTAAGTGTTTGAACACGATCTCAGAGGCAGAAAAAATAGGGAAAGAATGAGAGAATATCAGTACAAAATAATCTAAATCGAGGGCTAAAGTTATTAAGTAGGATAATTTTTTTTAACCTTTTTAAATAAAAACTTTTTTAAACTTAAGAGAGAGATAGAAAGGAGAGCACAAGAACAAGAGAATACGCTATGGATTAAACAAAAGACAACTGTGATGTTTATGAAGCGTCCTAGAAACCCAATTGGAATGGGTTCCCTTACAATGATCAAATTCACAATTCATAAACGCTGGTATGGCCTGAAAATCAATATTAATCAAGTCGCTGCTATAAATACAAGGAAAGTGATAGTGTTTCCATAACACCTTAAAGCTATGTTTGGTGCTTTGGGGCTTGAAGGGGGGTTGGCTGGAGAGATGATGCTATTATATCTAGGTAGTATCCGGAAGCTGTAAATCGGTCAATATTTGAACTCCATAAAATCTAGTTGTCAAACTATTGTTTCTACAATCACATAAGAGGGTTGCAGCGATGTTTGGTGCTTCGGGCTTGAACCACTGGTGGGGGAGGGGAGTTGGGGGAGCAGAGAGATGATGCTATTATACATAGAAGTTAATAGTATTCAGAAGACGAGTCAAAATGGGTCAATATCTGAACTCCATAAAACCCAGTTTTCAAACTATTGTTTCTACAATCATGTAAGAGGATTTACGGCAATGTTGGTGTTTGGGATCATGGCGGGGGGAGGGGGCAGAAACATGATCATATGGTTTATCCCCATTTGGTCCAATGCAATCTCGTCCAATGACCGTTTCGTCCAAATGCGCTTCGTCTAACATTAGGTCGTCCAATTACCATTTTGTCCATTATTCAATTCGTCTAATAGCCGCTTGGTCCAATAACCAGTTGGTCCAATTGTCACTTGGTCCAATAGCCAGTAGGTCCAATAGCCAGTTGGTCCAA